>PVKP010000381.1:0-77651 GCA_004027715.1 Plecturocebus donacophilus | reverse complement strand
GCTGTTTTGATTACTGTAGCCTTGTAGTTTAGTTCAAAGTAAGGTAGTTTGATGCCTCCCGCTTTTTTTTATTATTATTATTTTTATTTTTTTTTTGCTTACGATTGTCTGGTCTATGCGGGCTCTTTTTTTGTTCCATATTAAGTTTAAGGTGTTTTTTTTTTTCCCATTTCTGTGAAGAAAGTCAATGGTAGCTTGATGGAGATAGCATTGAATCTATAAATTACTTTGGGCAATGTGACCATTTTCATGATATTGATTCTTCCTAACCATGAGTGTAGAATGTTTTTCCATCTGTTTGTGTCCTCTCATTTCCTTGAGCAGTGGTTTGTAGTTCTCCTTGAAGAGGTCCTTCATATCTCTTGTTAATTGTATTCCTAGGTATTTTATCCTCTTTGTAGCAATTGTGAATGGGAGTTCACTCATGATTTGGCTCTTTGTTATTGGTGTATAGGAATCTTGTGATTTTTGCACATTGGTTTTTATATCCTGAGACTTAGCTGAAGTTGCTTATACATAGTTGATATTTGCTATCCTGTAACTGGAAATTGGTAGGTATCCATTCAGTGATGGCATATTTGTGTTAGGTGTTTATAATGCTTATGTCTGTTGGGACTTTTCATAAAGCTTGAATTCTAACACTAAGCAATTATCTAGGTTAAAATGATTTTTAGAAATGTGATACATAATTATAATAATAGCTGACTAAATAATAGAACTTAATAGTCTCTACCTTCTAGGATTGTTATCAGCAATAGATGGAAGGTAGTGTATTTATAATGATATCTGAGATATATTAAGGAAATATAAGTATTTAACTATAACAATAACTTCATCAGTAATCCTTGAATATTTAAGGATCACAAACAATGTTTTAGGCAATACTCTATGCACTTTATGAGCATTAAGATAATCAGTGCTCATGGGAACCCTCTGAAATATGATCCATTATTTCTTTCCATTTATAGAAAGAAGACTGAAGCTCTGAAAATTTTAATAACTTGTCAAATGCCAAATGCTAATCAGTAATAGTCTCTCTGTTATATTTTATCTGGAAGAAAGAAGTAACTCCCTGAGGGAATGAGACAGTGGGCAAATAAGTTTGGATGAGTAACATGTTTGAAAAATTTCAAAAAAGGGAGCCAGGGAGTCTGCCCATGGAAGCACCACAGGCTATAAGCATGTGGGGAGATCATCCCATGCTATGAGCATACAGGGAGAGCAAAGCATCCCATGCTATGAACATGCAGGGTGAGCATCCCATGCCATGAGCATATGGGGTAAGCATCCCATGCTACAAGCATATGAGGTGAGGATTCCATGCTATGAACATATGAGGTGAGCATCCTATGCCATGAGCATATGGGGTAAATATCCCATGCTATGAGTATATGAGGTGAGCATGCCATGCTATGAGCATACAGAGAGAGCATCCCATGCCATGAGCATACAGAGAGAGCATCCCATGCCATGAGCATACAGGGTGAGCATCCCATGCCATGAGCATCCCATGCCATGATATGGGGTGAGTATCCCATGCCATGAGCATATGGGGTGAGCATCCAATGCTGTGAGCTTACTGGGAGAGCATCCCATGCTATGAGCATACGGGGTGAGCATCCCATGCCATGAGCATACAGGGAGAGCATCCCATGCCATGAGCATACAGGGTGAGCACCCCATGCTGTGAGCATATGGGGAGAGCATCCCATGCTATGAGCTTACAGGGAGAGCATCCCATGCCATGAGCATATGGGGTGAGCATCCCATGCTATGAACATATAGGAAGAGCATCCCTGCCATGAGCACAGAGGGTGAGCTTCCCATGCTATGAGCATATGGGGAGAGCATCCCATGCTACGAGCATGGGATTTTCTATTTCATGAAATAGATAAAAATATTTTTAAATGCTAATATAAAAATAAGATACAAAAAAACTGTAGAGATACTGAAGATTAAATTCTAGCTATGTTAAATGTTTATGTCTACCAATTAAAAAATCAGGCAACATTTACTGTATGAAGAAAATGGGACTCACTTTATATTTTTAGACAGATCGTTAGGGTGATTTTTTTCCTAAGCAGACACCAAAACTGCCAATGAAATATATTCATACATTTTTCTCTCTGCAAACAAATGTGACAGCTAATTAAACTTTTGACAAAAGACTCTGTTTTTCTCAAAACCTATACATTTTCTGCATTTCAAAGAGTTTATCTTTTTCAAAAAGATATAAAAGTTTGTGTTAATTTATTCTTTTCACTGAAAAAGTTATTTAAAAAAAAATATATATATATATGTAAACATTAAGATGATGAAGTCATTTATTGTTGTTAAACTTTAACGGTGCCTAAATAAGGGGCTTGGTACTTTTCTTATTGGGCTGTTGTTTTTTCCGTTCCTGCTGGGTCAGTAGCAGCCACTAAATGACATGACGCTAAATCAGACCTTTTTTTCTCCCCAATTTGAAAGAAATAAAGCAAACCTCACCTCAGCACCAAATGAGGCAGTTCATGCTGGTTTTGGAAAAGGAATTCGCTCCAGAGAGAAAAATAACAAACTCAGTCCTGAGGTCTTTCCTATATATTGAAAAGGCCAGTTTGGAAAGGAAATGCAGAAAAACAAACAGAAGGTGCACGGGTTTCTTTATCATACCTGGAGAAGGATATGTTCAAATCCACACAGCCACATCCTGGCGCCAGGCCTTTGCTTTTCTTTTTCTTTTTTTTTTTCTTTCTTTTTTTTAATGGCACCCACTGCTCTATAAAATGATCTATTGGGACTTCAAAGCTGTGGCAATTGCATGTGGCACAGGATGTACGCAATTAATTATGTGATGCTTAAATGACAGGGTGTAGGAAAAATAAGAGAGAAGAAGAAAAAGGTTTTTTTTAAAAAAAAAAAAAAAAAGCAAAAAAAAAAAAAAAAAAATTCCAAAGTAAACTGAAAGACCTGGTTGTCTGCCTGCCAAGAACCAGTAGCAGATAAGGCCTCCAGTTGCTGTGGAAACTCGGGCCTCCAGGAGCCAGAATCCAATTTCAGAAACCACAAAATCAACATAAACGTGTGCAAAAATAAAAAGGTTTGTTTGGCAAGTAATAAGGAGAAGGCTACCAATGTATAAAACACATGAACCAAGGTGACCTCAGCCAACTGAAGCCATAATGACGATGATGTCCACAGCAGATTTGGCACCTCTGAAATGAGCGGTGACAAGACACAGTCCACGCCGCTTTCTGTTATCAGGTAATTGCTACCTTTTTGAAATATTAACCGGCCACCACTTCTTCCCCTGTCTCACCTCGAAAAACATAACACCACCCTTCATGAAAGCAATGTTGGAGAACTTGGTTTTAACCTGAGAGGCCAGAATACAGACAGCGAGACTTTTCACTTGTTCCTTAGATCATGAATTACATGCTATATCATCCAGGAAAAATAAAAATAGATTCTCTATATAGACTTCTTTATCCCTTCTGCAATCTGCAGGAAACAATTGCCTTTAAAGTAAAAAGCAGAGTTCACATGTAAACTATTAATAATTATAACCTTAAGATTATTCTCAATTCTTTATTTAATTTGCCTACCTTTAGAATAAAGAAGTATCATCTAAAATAAATGTCCTTTGATGAGTGGACAACTTTTAATTTATTCTTATATTCTCAGAAATTGTATTCCCTTTAAAGAATAAATGTGCTCCTATACTTAGTTCATCAATAGGTTTATTAATCATTTGGATGAGACCAACCTGTATTTCATCTAGCACTAAAGGTAGAGGATTTTCAATATAAATTTCAGGAAATTTACAGGTTTGGGATCACAGAGAAAATGCACTAGTGTCTTGTTTCTGAGAAAGTGACCTAAAACTCTTTTCCAGTAAGTAAAATTTAAAAATAAATTGGAATTCCAAACAGATAAATATGTAAAGAAAGAAACCAAAACCAAAACATAGAAATTTCAAATATGTATCAATTCGCTATAGAAATATCCCCATCCTTATTTCTCTCTCATTCCTGTTTTTGCTTCTCAAATGGAGAAGGAAATTTAAAATACATAATTCTGCTTCCTTGAAATAGCCTACATTGTACATCATTTGCATAGAAAATGCCTCATTTGTTTGGCAGAGACTGCTAAATGCTTATCACATCACTTCTGTCATCTCTTGGGCTAACAGCTAAGCTCTGTCTCTTTGTAACTGAATTCTGGTCAATGCAGTATGGGCAGAAGAGATGAACACCACTTTCAACACTGCTAAATCTCTCTGGGCTCCTTCATACTCTATCTAGTTGCCCATTTGCCAGTTAAATGCAAAAACTCTAATGAAGGCTTCAAGTTCCTAAAAGAGAGCAGTATGCCAGGATGGAGAGCGCCTGGATCCTTGGGTTACCGCCCAGAGAAGTGCTGTCTAGGAGTGCCACTTAATCAAGAATATCTGTGCTAGATTTTGATGGGATGACAAATAATCTTTCAATATGTTGAATTAACAAGATTTGCAGTATTTGCACACTCTGTTCCCTATCTGATAAAACATCCCTCAAAGAACAACCTAAACACTACCATCATCTGTGAAACGATCTGCCCACCTTGGCCACCCAAAGTGCTGGGATTACAGGCATGAGCCACTGTGCCCAGCCCGACTGTGGCTTTTAAAATCTTCATCCTTACACACATATGTAGACTGATTTCTACATTGTCTAGATTCCAAACACTACTCAACAAGTGTTTTTCGTTGAGCTGCATTCCTCTTTGGCATCTCCTGGAAAGTTAAAACATGTCCTATACACTCTGCCTGTTGCATCCAGCTTTATTATATAGCCTGATCACATATCATTGTTACATAATTACTACTTTAGTAAATATACCAGGACTATGCTTCCTTGTCAAGATTTCCCAGGCATAGCATAAAACAATGTTAATTCAGGTTTAGCCTAAGCTGCCACTTGTGCGTTGTTGAACTGTAACAAGTAGACTTCTAACACTAACATTTGTACCAATCACCAGGTTTTGGCCCATCAGATGTAGCCAACTTTTTGAACCCTGTTCAAATGAGGCAAATGCCATGTCTGTACCTCACTCCTGTTTTTACACCTCACTTTCTTTTTTCTATCTATAGATCTACCACGAGGTTGCACTGTAGTCTCCCAGCCTATTCTGGCTCAGGAGGCTGGCTGATTCTCGACCATTGCCCCATTAAACTCCTTTAAATTTAATTCGGCTGAAGTTTTTCCTGAAGCTGGGAGTTTGAGATCACCCTGGCCAACCGTGTCTTTACTAAAAATACAGAAATTAGCCAGAGGTGGTGACGCTTGCCAATAACCCCAGCTACCTGGGAGGCTGAGGCAGGAGAACCACTTGAACTAGGGAGATGGAGGTTGCAGAGGGCCGCGATCACGCCACTGCACTCCAGCCTGGGCCGCAGAGCAAGACTCCATCTCAAAAAAAGAAAAAGCCACAATTGGCTTCTTCAGAAAAAGTATTTTTTTGTTCCTCCTGCAAAGAGCCCCTTTAACAGTTCTGTATAAAGACTGAAGGACAACCTAGTCATGTAAGGAAAACCCCAAAATCCATAGTCTATATTTTGAGAAATAACAGTTCAGCCACAGTGATGAGAATAAATATGTGTGTGTGTGTATACATGTATATATATATGTGTGTATACACTACACACACACACACATTTTTTTTTTTTTTTTTTTTTGGAAACTGTAAATGGGAGAGAGAAAACTCAGCCTTAATTCAGCATTGTGCTGTTCTTGGGCATACAAATCTGTACTGAAGAGCAAGATTTGCTCAATATAAAATTCTATCAGGAGTAGAGAAAAAATATGTGACCCGAAGCATGAGAACTGATGATTTGGAGAGGCAGAGGCGGTTGATAGTACCTATTTTTGTTTTCACAGCCACTTAGGGCATTATGAAAAAGGAAACCTGTATTGAAGAAGTGTTCATTTGACTCAGTTTATACATATGGTATGCCACATAATTTTCTCACTGGAACTTGCAACTTTGTTTTTGTTATTAATTCACTTATAGTAAATATCTTCATTTTGAACATATTAATGGTCATTTACATAAAGAAATTTGATGAAGACCATAAAAACATGTTTAGAGGACTATTTAATGACTAAAGCGAAGTTTTGATATATTGTAAGCAAAAAAAAAAATCAGGATATATAAGTTAAATCCTACAATAGAATATTTGATAAAGAAGTCTAATGTATATACAAAAAGCTAAAAAGCTATTTCTACTCAGTAGGATTCTAGGTGATTTTTATTTCATTTTTTCTTTATGATTTTCTATCATTTCAAATTTTACATGCTAAAATTTGCCATTTGATTGTTTTACTAGATTAATACTTATATGTTAAGATAATTCAGACAATCAAATCTGCATTCAAGATAAATTTAAGGCAACCTACAGTATTAGGATATGTGTAAATAACATGAAAAAAGATGAAAAGTTAATGAAATGAAATTCTCAGTAATAGTCTTACCATTTGTTGTATATGCATTTGAGTATCATACCTATGTTAACTTATTTAATTCTCATGCCGTCCAATGAAGTAGCCGTATCACTCCCCTTTTATAAACAAGGAAACTGAGGCACAGAAGGGATGACTAATTTGCTTTGGAGCTCTTATCTATTTACTGGAGAAGCTGGGTTTTGAACCTAGGTAGTCTGGCTTGAAAGGCTGTATTTTTAGGCACTACACATAGGGATAGTTGCAAGAAATAAAAATAGAATTTACCCTTGGTTTACTCTCTCTCAAGGAAAACAGGGAATGATTGGTTATGTAGATTTATCTGTTATAAAAATAAAACTTCATCTGGATAAACAGATGTTTCTCTGTGCCTAAACTTGAAGAAGAACTGTTGGTTGAAGTAACTAGTGCAAGAATGAGCAAGATTTTCCACCGTGTTATTACAGAATATATAGGAAAGAAATCCAATCTGGAAAACAAAAGGGAGCAATGAATCATTCCTAGAACCCACAAAGCATGGCTTTTCAGAGAAATCGTCAACTTTTCATGGGTAAAGTTGGATAGAGACTTGTTTCCTCACTAAGAATAGAAGATGTTGCTGGCTATAGCCCTAGCCATTTTCCCATTCTTCTCCTAATGATCAAAAACTACTGCCGAGGTCAGAGTGGAGCAGAGGAACAGAGTTAAACAAAATCTCTTTGGCGAGATCATTTCTTCCAAAGGGACTTGATTAATCTAATAATATTGCACATTAAATCAATTTGCACTAAGAAAATGAAAGCCACACATGGTGATATATAGCCTATGGGAGCTCCCCAAATGAACCCCAAGCTCCAGCCAATGTTTTAGTCTCTTGCTACTTCTTTTATTTTACACAGAAAATTAAATTTTAGCAGTTGACTTCTATTTTCCTTTAGAATGTCTATTAAAAGTCTGGCTGTAATATTTATGAATACCAAAACAAGGCCACTAGGACACGTGTCTACTAAAAGCAAGTCTCAGTTACAGATCTGCTAAGCAGTTCCTCAGACATTAATAATAATAATTTTAAAATCATGATGTAAAACTAACAGACGTTTAAATTGGAAGAGCAAATACAACAAAGGAGAATACATTTTTAAAAAGTATTCCAATACAATTTCTTTATGTGCTTTAGGATACTTTTTCTTCCTATGACTTTGATCTTAGAGTTAGAGGGTAAAGAGTTAGGTTCGATGATACGTCCATCATCAGATTTTATTATAAAACCTTCAGGAAGATATTTTTTAAAAAAGCTCAGATATTAAGAATATGTTAAAGTCTAAAGTGCGAGCAAGTAAAGAATCTTTTATCACCACAAAATGACTCTTCTGGCCAAAAATTCTCTGCTGGATTCCTCGTTTTTGTTTGTTTGCTTTTAGTATATATAAGAATTTTCTTATAGGTCAACTTGGGATGGAGTGGGTAGAAAGAGATGGAATAACTTACTCTTGAATTGTTAATGGTCAATGCCAAGCAGGGATAGTAATGATAAAAGACATAAAAGATAAACCATCTCATAAATAATAAAGTCGGCTAATGGAGAAATAGGATTTAATCTGAAAAAACACTTAGTTTTTCATGCTATTTTCCAGTAACACATTACTGTCCACCATTTACCCATTAGTTAAAGTTAAAACTGAAGAACATTATCGACACTTAAAGATTCAAATATGTTGACAAAGATGAATGAATCAGAAACTTCTATTAAAATTCACCACAGATATTCAGGTCCAGCTTTGTGAGATGATCTTTGTCTTTTTTCCCTGGATAAATTTTGTAAAAGCATAACATCTGCTGAGCACTAACTTTCAAACTGCAACATCTGTATCGTTAAATGTTTATATTGTTCACCCAAATCCAAAGCAATGGAAAGGATAAATAACAGAGTGGGAGAGAGAAGGAGAAGAAATGGAAAAAAACAGAGTCTTTCTTCACACTTTCTGAAGCCTTAAAATATCACCCCACCTAACATTCTCAGAGTAGCAAACCTTTCCTGTTCCCTTCTTGCCTCCCTTTATGCTGACCCTCTGGGAAAGGGGCTTCGTTTATTCACCCAGGACTAGACTCTGTCAGAGGTTTCTGTTTTTTTACTTGTTTCTGGACATAAGAAGGAGCTTATGCAAAGGCTGGTCTTGGGGTTGTAGAAGTCTTGTTGGTTTCTGCCAGGAAATTGACTTCTTCCTAAAACTTTTTAAAAAATCTTTCTTATATAAAGAAAGATTCTCATTTAAACTACAGACATAGGGAGAAAAATGAGGTGAGACAGTGGTGATACAGAACAAGCTGGTGAAAAAAATGCATCGTTTTCTGTTTGTTGAGTTCTTAATGGGTTTTGCTCTTCAATTGAGTTAATTTAGTAGCATTTTCTGTGTCACTGGACTGGCTTAATCAGAGGGGATTTAGGTGCAATAGCACAGTGTGTAGGTATGTGTGTTTGTGTGTGTGTGTACATAAGCACGTATGGTACATGGTGATTTTTATACTGTAGAAAACTGCTGAGCTAAAAATCTTTGTGCAAAAAAGAAAAAGAGGGCATGGTTTTCTTCTAGTTAACTTTCAAAGGACCTGCTCTGTCATCTGGACCCAGAGTTAAGGTGTCCCACCAAGACTTTGCAGGGCAGACCTGCCTGCGTCCATTTCTCACTCCGCCTCCAGAATGGCACAAGGCCAGATATTCTCTCGGTAATCACATGCACTGTGTAGCTTTCAGTTTTCTCTATCATTTACCTCCACAGACCTTTTGAAGTGTTGTTTTTCTGGCTTTGCTCACTTTTCTGCCATGCTCCAGAATGTCTTTCCGTGATATTTGTACTATAAAAGAATGCCAAATTTGAAAATCAAAATCTTGGAATCAAAGTTACAAATCCAGGCACCACAGAGAGCCAGAGTATAAGGGTGTTTTTTCTAATGTTTTGTTGCCACCAGGCATTTTATTTCTTAAAACAGAAGTACAGCTCTTGAAGATTGTAATGTAATTCAGTCTTTCATTATTATCTTTTCCTGTGATGGGGAAAGATCTAGAATATACATTTTTAGACCCAACAACCTCGATTTTCACATATTTTTAAAATTTTTATGGATACATAATAGTTGCACATTTTTATACAGCACATGTGATATTTCGATACCAGCATAGAAATTGTAATTACCAAATAGCAGGTATTTGGGGTACCTGTTGCTTTAAACATTTATCATTTCTTTTACTGGGAAGACACTAACTTCTCACTTGTAGCTTTTTTTTTTTTTTTTTTTTTTTTTTTTGAGACAGAGTCTAGCTCTGTCATCCAGGCTGGAGTGGAGTGGCAGGATCTTGGCTCACTGTAACCTCCACCTCCCAGGTTCAGGAGATTCTCCTGAGTAGCTGAGACTACAGGCACATGCCACCACACCCAGCTAAATTTTGTATTTTTAGTAGAGACAGGGTTTCACCATGTTGATCAGGCTGATCCCAAACTCCTGACCTCAGGTGATCCTCCTACCTCTGCCTCCCGAAGTGCTGGGATTATAGGTGTGAGCCACTGCACCTGGTCAATATAAACTACTTGATTTTGAACTTGACTTTCATATTTAATAGGCTCATGGTGAGTGTTCAATAACAGGATGATTGGATTAAGGAACACAGCCTGAGTATATATGGTAGTCCTCACAACAGTGCCTTTTGGAAAGGATCATCTTTTGGAAGGGTAAGTTTACTCTTTAAAAAACTTTTTATTGTAATTGGTAACTAATCATTCTACGTAGTTATAGGGTACATGTAATATACCATAGTCAAATCAGAGAAATTGGAGTATCCATCACCTCAAGTATTTATCATTCCTTGTGTTAGGTGCATCCCAATTCCATTCTTTCAGTTATGTAAAAATGTAGAATAAATTATTATTAACTATAGACACCCTATTATGTGACTGAACTGATTTTTTTGAGCTCGGTTTATGAAAGCTTTAAACCAAGACAATCCCTATGAGTTGATAAAAGGGATAGAGGACACAGATTGCCTTGGGAAAAAAGAGTGTGGTGGGCACCAGTCAAGAGTTTCAGAACCTTGGATGATGAGATGGGATTTCAGGAATGGGTCTCAGGCTAAAGGTGGAAGACAATAAAAGCCAGAAACCAGGTAAAAAGTCCAGTTAAACACATGGGTCACTCATTATGGAGAAAAGGTGGAAAGTTGAAGCATGATGCTTTCTTAGGTTTCTAAGATTTAATGTTCTCACAGATGTATCAGATAGCATTCCTCCAGCTGCATCCAACAATGCTCTCTTTTACTGATTCTAGTTATGGATAAAACTGAGTTACCTTTGGCAGATCCAGCATTGCTGCAATTGAAAGGAAGGAAAGGAGAGGACCAGAAAAGATTCAAAGTACAAGATGTGCTCTTAGGTGGCTTTGAATCCTATTCCTGAAATCATGGAAATTACTAAGAGAGTCCCCTCCTTTCATTAAAAATATATGGTAATTGCTTCAACCAACTCCAAACTATATACACATTTTATAATGATGATTTATTTCAAAATCTTAAATACAGACTGAATATTCAAATAGGTAACTAAGGCCTATCTTTGGCATTTTATGTGTTATCTTTGGTGATGCTAACTGTTTGATTTCAATTTGGTCAGTTTGAATAAACTTTTCAGTCAATTTGGGGATGTATACGATTCAAAGTCGTACTTTAAAATAGTAAACCATATAGGTAGGTATAAAACGTTTAGCCATCAAATTTACTTAACTTTATTATCATTGTTATTTCATGTGGTTAGTATTCAATAACACTTAGAACATTTTAGAAAATGAATTGACTATATAATTATTTCACATATTATTGTACGTGAGTCCAGAAGATCTCATCGTGAAGCGTATTATATTATATGTCTATGATTACTATACTTTATGAGAAAGGTATCTATTATTACTCTATGTCTAGAAACCTTAAGTTTCTGGATTACCATTCACAAAGATATGGAATATATTTTTGTAAAATTCTAATGAAATGGTGTGAATTTCCTAAACTAAGAGGAATACTTACAGTCTCAGTGTTAGTGTCCAACAGATTTCCATTTATTAGCCTATTTGGTATATTATTTATAAATATATCTATATGACTCAGTTTTTAATCACTACAACTATCAGTGACAACTTATGAAAGATTTGAGAAATTCCATGATTCCAGAAAGATGAAGATGAGAGAAAAATAACTGCCTCTAATTTCAATCCAAAGTTTATATGTCAAAAGTAACAACTAACTCTTCATCCTGAATAAAGCAGAAATTACTGTAAGTAACAAACAGAAGACCTTGAGTAACTGAAGAAAATTATGTTATTTTAGAGGACACGACAAAATCTTACCCAGGGCCATATTTTGCAATCCCTATTTTTTCAGAGAATAATGTATAAATGTCCATGACCATTTGAGGTAAGTTAACTGAATGGTTACTAGCCTAGGGGAAAATAAACTGGAAGCCTTGTGAGGTCTTTTATGACCCTGTGAGTCTGTGAAATGTTGTAGTTAATTCTCTCCTATCACCCGAAACACATAACTAAATGTATTCGCTGGCTAGATTCCCTCTTTCTGTCAATGGTACCCCATTCTTCTGACCACCCAGGCTCGAAATTTTGGAGTTATTTTTCATTCTCATGGCTTCCTACAGCTTAACCCAGTCATTCTAACTCTGTTCAATCCTTTTCTATCTTTTTCCTATCCAAGCCTATCTTCCTTGTCCTTTGCATGATCCTAATTCAAACACATTATCTTTTTATGCGTGTTCAGTGGCAGGATCCTTGTAAATGGACTCTTTTTCCATCCATGGGGCCCTGCATTCCACCAGTAGATCACCCTTCTTTAAGCATAATTTTGATCATTGTTATTTGTCTTCAGTATCTCTGCTTTGCGTTTATCTGCGTGGCACAAGCTGGTGGTGAGTTCAGCCACAAAAGTGTGATGTAATTAAATATATTTTGAAATGATGGCTTGCCCTAACCTCTTTAAGAAATTCACAATGCTCATTAGCATAACAATGCCTTGAAGAAATCTCCCAATAAAACACAAAAGTTCATTTTACTTAACACAGTCATTTCTCAAGTTAGTTGAACATGAAAACCTGTTTATTTTTAATTTATGAAAACATTATTAAAATTTCTCAGATTGAATATTTTAAATGACATACATACTTTGGGAAACATTCATGAGTATCATAGCATTCCAAGTCCTTAGCCTGACACCTTTCTTCATAATGATGTCTCTGCTGTCTAGTCTTATATTCCACTACTTTTATATTCCACTACTCCTCAATGCACGTGGTCATCATCAGGAAGACTTATCCACCCTTCAGTCTGTTCTCTGTGACCACTGTTATTGTCTCTCCATTAACGTTTTTTTGTTTTTGTTTTTGATTTTTTTTTTTTGAGATAGAGTCCCACTCTGTTGCCCAGGCTGGAATGCAGTGGTACACTCAGCTCACTGCAACCTCTGCCTCCTGGGTTCAAGTGATTCTCCTGCCTCAGCCTACCGAATAGCTGGAATTACAGGGGCCCACCACCACGCCTGACTAATTTTTTGTGTCTTTAGTAGAGTCGGGTTTTCACCATGTTGGTCAGGTTGGTTTGAAACTTCGGACCTCAGGTGATCCACTCGCCTCGACTTCCCAAGTGCTGGTATTACAGGTGTGAGCCACTTTGCCCTGTCCAGTAACTTTTATTCATTAATTTTAAGAAAACATCATATTTTGTCCATCTAGAACCAATTCAAGGCCAACTCTTTTAAAAAAATTTCAGTAGTTTTGGGGGTACAGGTGGTTTTTGATTACACGGGTAAGTTATTTAGTGGTGATTTCTGAGAATTTAGTGCACCTGTCACCTAAGTAATGTACACTGTACCCAATATATAGTCTTTTATTCCTCATTCCCCTCCCAACCTTCCCCCCATCCCCTGGAATCCCTGAAGGTGAATATATCATTCTTACACCTTTGCGTCCTTATAGCTTAGCTCCCACTTATAAGTAAGAACATACAATATTTAGTTTTCCATTCCTGAGTTACTTCACTTAGAAAAATGGCCACCAGCTTTATCTAAGTTGCTGCAAAAGATATTTCATTCTTTTTTATGGCTGAGTAGTATTACATGGTGTATATATACCACCTTTTCTTTATCCACTGGGTTGATGGGCACATAGGTTGGTTCCATATCTTTGCAGTTGCAAATTGTGCTGCTATGAATTTGCATGTACATGGGTCTTTTTCATATAATGCCTCCTTTTCCTTTGGTGTGATTTCTGTATTGAATGGTAGTTTCAATTTTGGTTCTTTAAGGAATCTCCGTATTGTTTTTCCTAGTGATCTTACTAATTTGTATTCCTATCAATTGCCAACTCTTTCTTGAAGACTTTGTAAAGCTCCAGCTTCAAAAGGTAGATCATCTAAAAGAAAAAAAAGGTAGATCAGTCTCCCATGTTAACTCAATGTAGCAATAGTCTATTAAGTATCTTCTGGTTGCAAGGCACTGATAAGGAAATAAATTCTAGAATGTTCCACACTAAATTGTTCATGGGGTATTTGTAGAATTGCAGCTATTGCTGTAATAGTGATATACAAAGTACTAGAGAAATCCAGTTTATTCTGTTTGGGAATTAGGGATGGTGGCTCATCTAAAACTACAGAAAGGGGGTCTCTGAGCCAGCCCTGAATTTAATTAAAATATTAAATAATTGTTACCATTAGACAATTATGGTTAAACAATATCCCCTTGCTGAACTCACAAGCTATATTCCCTGACTGTGCTTTCTGAGGCAGAGGACTCTCAGTCACCATCATTATTAACTACGATTCCTCATCAATTTGAGAACTATTATTAAATAACTCTTCAATTACTCATTCTTCAGGCTATATAAACCCAGTTCATTTTAGCTTTTCTCAGAGGTCTGATTTTCTAAGCCTTTAATCATCATTTTGTTTCTTTGAACTCCCTCCAAAGTTTCCATGCCCTTCTTTACTTAATTCTACAACTGGATACTATGCTGGATAAACAGCATAGGAATCTCATGGACAACCATACCCAGTGGTAAGGTTCGATTTAGTTCAGCACCCAACTCACAAATACTTATTCAGAATATCCCAACCCTGTAGCGCAAAACTTGGCTGTGGATCAAAAGTGTTTTAATGGCCTGTTCATACAGCATTACATGAGGGTGATGATTTTTTAAAAATTCTTCTGGGCATAATATTAAACTACAGAAACCCCCAAATAAGTACATCTACCACAGCACCAGATATTTTAAAGCTATTTATGATTTCCACTATTTAGTTGTTTAAATAAATATGATATAGTAAAAATTGTTAAGATGTCTATGTATGTGTATATATATACACTTTACTAAATACATATTTAATATCTAGTTATATAAAAATACATAAGGCCTGCAATCATTATTTTTTCACAGGGTTTAAGTTGTTTTATTTTTGTTATGCAACAATGGCATATTTCTTACTAATCAATAGAGAAGAAAAGTAAAATTTGTCCTTAATTATAGGTGAGCATCCCTAAATTAAACAGACTTTAATATCATAAATCTGTAGTACAGTTGGCAAAGAGAAAATAGATTTCACTGATGAAAGAAAAAGAATTATCCCAAGAGCAGATTTCTTAAAAGCAACCATAGAGGTCAGAAATCAGTGGAATCTTCAAAATAAAGTGATTGGGAAAGTGACTATTGGACTGGAATATGCTACTAAGTTAATCCATCGTTAAGAAACAAGGATAAAATAATAATATTTGCAGATAAGAAAACAAATTTTCCACTAATAGACTAAATGAAAAATATACTTCAAGGAGAAGAAAAATATTTCCAGGAGGAAATTCAAGATGTAAAAACAAATGTTTAAAAAAAAAAAAGATGAACATGTATTAAATATAAACAAACAATATCTGGTTTGAAGCAATAATACTAATGCTACCATTTATAAAAATAAGTAATTTTTAAAGGATGGTAATAAAACACAGGAAATTGATGGCATATAAATTGGAGGATATTAGGCCTTTATGAGATTGTTATATTGTTGTATGAGAAAAGGTAAACTTCTTTCAAGATCAATCAAAAGTAATAATTATAAATGGAAATGATGCATAAATATAGATACAATGGAAATGTTTAAAAGTATGCAGTAAACGTCTCTTTTTCAATAAATTTGAGAATTAGATAAAATAGATAACTTTGTAAATACTAGTACTTAAGGGAACTCTCTGGAAAAGCCTTAGAAATGACTTTAAAATTTGCACATATTAAAATATTACCACAAAGAAAATACAGAGAACACAATGTTTTTTAAGTTTTCTCAAAATTTCAAATATAAGATTATACCAATCTTACTCAAATCTTCCAAAGAATAGAGAGCCTAAATCTCAGCTCACTCCATAAATCCAGTATACTCTCGATATTAAAGACATATAAGAAAAGTAAAAGAAGGAGAAAAGAAATGAAAATGTTCATTTATTTATGAACTTGGTTGCAAAAATTCAAAGAAAATACTAGCCATCTGGATCTGATGTTGTATAACAGAAATTATGCTACCATCAAACTAGATTTAATCCAGGAATGCAAGGGTTGTTTAACATCTTGAAATCTATAAATTCACCTACCTGTACAATATGGATTAAAAGTAACTGAGACACAGAGAAACTAAGGCAGCTTCCCCGAGACCCGGATCCACTGAGTGCCCAAAGTGAGTTTACATGGGAAAGATTAAATGGTAACTGTCTCCCATGAGAAAAATGAAAATTAATGAAATAAATCATATAAGGGACATGAGCTGATATCTGCAAAATGATCTACTTATTTTAGAATAAAAAACAGTATTCTTTAAACTGATCTATTTTCCCGTCTTTCTCCTGTCTTCATCCTTCACCAAACCTCTTGGGTTTGTAGAATCACGAGTTTGGAGAAATGAAAAGAGTCATTGTAGGATTGGCCTAATAGGAGTGATCTACCTATCTACTAGATTTTAGACAACATGGAGGTTCTTTAACTCTGTTTGTTGGGGGTTGAGAGGGGCAGGACAAAAAGGGAAACGGAAATTTGGAAGCAATAGTCAGGTGACAAAGTACATCAAACATGCTTAATTCTGATACACAGAATGATCTAGCAGAGGGGTCTTTCAAATAACTTGAGCTGAATATTATATTTGAATGGTTCCAGATCACCGTAATGGAATCAGAATATGTTTTGAACTTTGATTTTAAATGTGTTACCTTTTTACTGCCTTGTAAGTAAATCATAGAATCACTTTTTAGTGTCATTTTACATTTATGAGTATTTTTTAAAAACCCCTCTGCTAATGCCTGGAATCCCTCCATTCAGAGTTAGAGTCATGATCAGATTTAGCCGGCTGATACCAAGGCAACTGCCTGTGTGTTTTCTTTTGACTGTTTCACGGGATGCCAGCACACAGCTTAAGAAACAGTCAGGAAAATGAGGCCTGTTTTTTGAGGGGCTGATTAAGTAAGACAAAGTCAATTAACATCTGATTCCTCACAGGTTTCTCCAAGCAAATTGTTCCAATTACCCAAAACCAGTGAGCAAATTGTAAGGTCATTTAAAAGGGGCAGTCGTGACTCTCTTGACATGGTCCTGCCACTGGACTGTCAGATTTTCGGAGTTTAGGCTGATTAAAGAGCAAATTTAAACATGCAAATTTTGGTGCAAGAATGTTCCTTTATATAGTAACAATGTCTTTATGAAAGTAGAACTCTATTTTATTTCAAGCACATTTGAAATGCAAGTGTGTCTCTATCTTAAAGTGTATTGCTTTTATCTAAATATAAAAATAAATGCACCATCTTTGCAAAATGTGTTTAGTATACATGTTGTCACAGCCAGAACATTTTACAACACTGTGGAATAAAAGATAGACTCCACCGTTACTGTTTATAGTCTGTAATAGGCAACATAAAAACAAAGTTCACATTAGTTATGTAGACGGCATACTTTTATGAGCCTGTTAAACTTTGTTTTCTTAGGCCATTTAGTCATTTCAAAATAAAACCTAAACAAACTACCCATATATTTACTCAGTTTGTCACAAAGAGTTAAGATTTGATCTCATTGATGGTCATTGGTGCAGAGCTTCAGAAATTTCTTTATCATGTTTATTGAAGAAATTACCAAGAACCAAAATGGAATGGGCCAGCAGATGGGATGTGACAAGATTCTTTCTTAAAGTGTATGCGTTTTCTTTATTTTTCCTTATTGTTTTTATTATGCTTTAAGTTCTGGGGTACATGTGCAGAATGTGCAGGTTTGTTACATAGGTATACACGTGCCATGGTGGTTTGCTGCATCCATCACTCTGTCATCTACATTAGGTATTTCTCCTAATGCTATCCCTTCCCTAACCACCCCCCACCAGCTATCCCTTCCCTAGACCCCACACCCCCCAACAGGCCCGGGTGTGTGATGATCCCCTCCCTGTGTCCATGTGTTCTCATTGTTCAATACTCACTTATGAGTGAAAACATGCGGTGTTTGATTTTCTGTTCTTGTGTCAGTTTGCTGAGAATGATGGTTACTAGCTTTATCCATGTTCTTGCAAAGGGCATGAATTTGTCCTTTTTTATGACTGCATAGTATTCCATCATTTATATGGTGCCAAATTTTCTTTAATCAGTCTGTCATTGATGGGCATTTGGGTTGGTTCCAAGTCTTTGTTATTGTGAACAGTGCCGCAATAATCATATGTGGGCCTGTGTCTTTATTATAGAATGATTTATAATCCTTTGGAAATATACCCAGTAATGGGATTGCTGAGTCAAGTGGTGTTTCTGTTTTTAGATCCTTGAGGGATCGCCACACTGTCTTCTGCAATGGTTGAACTAATTTGCATTCCCACCAACAGTGTAAAAGTGTTCCTATTTTTCCATATCCTCTCCAGCATCTGTTGTCTCCTGATTTTTTAATGATTGCCATTCTAAGTGGCGTGAGATGGCATCTGAATGTGATTTTGATTTGCATTTCTCTAACTTCCAGTGATGATGAGTTTTTTTTTCATATGTTTGTTGGCTGCTTAAATATCTTCTTTTGAGAAGTGAATGTATTTTCAGTGCCATCATATGAACGTTCAGAAAGAATTTGTAATATTGTTGTACTTAGGATAAATTACATCTCCACCAAGAAAGGGGAAGGAGTTATAGCCTTGTTTGTCTGTTTGATTTTAAATTGTTGCACATGCAAAATAACTCAAATGATGCTTGATGTTCATGATTTTTAGAAGGATTCAAAACAGGTAATATTTGGCCAGAATGGTGAATGACTGAAAGGGAACATTATATGGAGAATATATTCAAAGTAATAGGATTGTTTAAAGTTGAGAAAACAAGTCAGCCTCAAATACTTGAAAGAATGATGTGTGATGGAATCAGCCATGTTCCATGAGTCTCTCAGGATATGTTGGGATCTTCTCTCATATTAATGTATGAAAATGTCTTATCTGATTAGTGTACTTTCCCATTTATGACTTTAATTTATATGCTATGCTTTTCTTCCAAGTATGACATTTTTAAAGAAATTAAATGTGATATTATTATATGTTGAGTACAAATAATTAGTGTATATTGTGTGTCTTCTCTGCACAAGACATTATACTGGATGATGAGGATCTATTTACCTTATTTCATGCTTACAAGAATTCTGCTCAGTGAAGATTGTTATTTGTAGTGTGAGCATTAGAGAAACATGGTTGAGAGTGTTTACATAATTTGTCCAAAGACATGCTAGAGCCAATATTGAAACCAGTTTTCTGTTGCCAGACCATTGTTTTCCATTTTTCTTATACTATACAGTACCAGTCAATGCTTATAGTATTTTTTCCAAAAGTTATTTGTTTAGTAAATATTTATTAAGCATCTATGATATACCACATACCATTCTCAATGTGGGCAATATAAAAATAAAATCAGATTGAGGGCAAACCATCTACTAGTAAGTATATTAAATAAAGGCCTTGAAAGTGATACATTGTATAGAAAAAATAGAGGATGGTAAAAGAGGCCTGGAGGTTTGGGTGGGAGAACTTACAGTTTCAAATAGTGTGGTCGACGTGGGCTTCCTGGAAAAGATGAAATGAATGTAGACATGAAGGAAATTGGTTAACTACATGGCTATCTAGAGGTACAGTAACCCAGTCAGAGGGAGAACAGTACGTGGACACTAAAGATGAGAGTGGGCCAAACATTTAAAAGAAGCAGACATAAGGCCAGTATGGTCAAATAAAGCAAAAGGAAATTGTTGAATTTTACAATGGAAATTTATGTAATTGAACTATGACCCATATGCAAATTCACTTTATACAAGATACTGTTTTACCCATTCAAGAATGGGCATTTCTTGGAAATTTATTTAATAGTCACACATTCAACTAATGTTAATCAAGCACGTACTATGAGCTACCATTCTGGATTATGGGATACATTAGTGAAAACAAATGCCAAAGATTTATGTTCTCATGTAAATAACTAATAACCATGAACAAGCAAGGCGTATTTCAATAATTTAAAATAGATTTATAGTAAAAACTTAGTATCATACATCATATGAATAAGTAAAAAATCTATATATGTCTAAGGTAATTAATACTATGAAAAACCCACTTGACATATATAATAACAAAATAGGTTCATATATTACAAATATATATACACATCTATCATAATATGAGGCATACACACATTATTATTTTTTCCTTAAGATAATTCCCTGAAATCTGTTTGTCTTGGGTCAAAGGGCACACATACTCTTCTGAGCTCTAAAAACAAATTTTCTAATTTTCCTGCAGAACGTTTATGCCATGTTCATTAGGTTTGGAGACTGGAGATTAGAGGGGAAAAAATGTTATTTTATAGGAAAAACTTGCCTTCCCTAGTTAATTCATAAAACATGTAAGCTGGATGTTGGGATGGGAGTAAACTGCAGTTTAATCAGTTGATATAATCAGCTTTAAGCTATTCTTCTAAAAGGTGATTTATAATCTCCAGCTATATTGAGCAATGTCATAATAATTATTCAACTAAAAAATAAACAATTACCTGGAACAGCTTCGGTTTCAAATTGCCTGCATGCTTATGGCAGTTTTTCTCCTTAGAATCTTTTTCTTTTGTTCTGATGTTTAAATAATGATTAGATGTACAACTAGGAAAGAAACTGGAAGACCGTTACTTCAAGAGAAACCTAACAAGAGGGTATCACAGTTTCCATCAAACTTTCTATTTGACTTAGACACCCAATCATCCTGTTTAAAATGCACAGTGGGGCCGGGTGCAGTGGCTCACGTCTGTAATCCCAGCTCTTTGGGAGGCCAAGTTGGGCAGACCATGAGATCAAGAGATTAAGACCATCCTGGCCAACATGGTGAAACCCCACCTCTACTAAAAATACAAAAATTAACTGGGCGTGGTGGCACGTGCCTGTAGTCCCAGCTACTCCGGAGGCTGAAGCAGGAGAATTACTTGGACCCTAGAGGCAGAGGTTGTAGCGGGCTGAGATCACGTCATTGCACTTCAGCCGGGTAACTGAGCAAGACTCCGTCTCAAAAAAAAAAAGGCACAGTGACGGGAATGGACTGAATGACCATATTGATCCCAGGTAGCCAGAAAGATTGTAAAATTCAGTGACTTGTTTACTTGTACTGAAGAGAGCTATCAACAAATGTTCACTCTAGCTAACAGCCACAGGACGCTAATTCAATATTCACTCTAGCTAATAGCCACAGGATGCTAATTCAACGTGTGACTGACCAAGAGCAAGGCAACAGAGGTACCTGCCTGTGATTTTCATTATTGCTGGGCTAAGTCTTCCATCACTGGTTTTGGCCTGAGGACCACATTCCACTTTAATATTTCTAAGCCACATTGGCACTTCCAATGGGTTCCACCTTAATGCTCCAGCTATCATCTCAGTAGTTTATATAAAGTTAATTAAGGCTGTCCAAAATGGAGCCTCTCCAGGACTGTATCTCTTAAGCCTCCATTAAAACTGCCTCGTCATAAAGTAGACAGAAGAAACTAGCATGTTAATAAGAAGAAAAGAAATCTGTCCAACTTGTAATACTCTTATGATTCACCCTCCAATGGCTCAGAGGACTTTCTGGACAACAGTGATTGCCGTCTGGTTTCTTTGGGGATGATAAATTCTGCAGTAAACATGACTTTGGTCCTCTGTCCCTGTAAACCCAAGACACAAATATTGTGAGTCAGATGTTCCCAGCCAACAACACACCGGCTCCTGGGCTCAGGCGCTCATTTGACACAGCCCATGCCACCCAACTTCAATTTTGCCTGGGCTACATTTCTTTTGGAGGCACTACAGATTTTTTTTAACACACACACGCACACACACACATGATTTTTTTTCAAGGAGGCAGAGGCATCCAGCCAAATGAACTACGTTAAGCAGTGGGTTCCATTTTAGGTGTTGACAGTGTATAATAAATCCAGGCCTACCTAACGTTTACAGGAACGTTATAAAATGAGTGAAATGGCATGAGCTGGTTGCCAGGCCAACCAGACAAACACAATAAACAGGCAGCAGTGACAGGAGTAAGTTACACCATCTCTCCGGGCTGAAATATATCACTTTACATTAGTCTTTGACCACTTTGAAAGCTCTTTGTTTTATATTTTTCAAAATGCTCTTTTACAGCATAGATTACCATTAAATCTTTTCAGAGGAGGAAGTTTCTTTTTTCCCTCAAACTTGCATAGCTCTAGAAAGTGAACATTTATTTTTATTTTAACCCTAATTAAAAAATAAATTCAAGTCTTACGAACAATGTTAAGGCTCAAATCCTGAAGCTCCCTTCTGGCAGATTAAAAAGAAAAAGAAATCCCTAGACTAGAAAGAAAATAAACAATAACAGTAGTTAGTATACTTAGTTGGTTTAAAATGTTCTGTTAAAATAGCAACATTTTGCAGTGCTATTAACTCTTTAAAAGTGAGTCTGAATTCTTAAGTACCTTTTCCCCTGATGGTGAATACATTTTAATATAAGCGTAGAGTTATAGAACATCATAGCAAAAAGCATCTTAGAAATCATTCAGTACAACTTCCCTATTGACATGGCATAAAACAGAAATAGATGGGTTATGATTGAATTTTTTAATTATTAAAGATAATGACATTATTTCTGTTATTTATCTATAAAAGGATTTATTTTTATTCCTTTAGCCAATATTCTTATAAGTAAAAGATGCTCTATTGCACTTTGTACTTTGAGCAACAAAGTAGAATAATTTAGAATTTTCCATATAAAATGAAATAAAACTATAATTGCAAAAAAATATAGGTACCTTTAATACACAGTTTAATCAAACTTGTTTGACTCATGCAAAACATTGCCAGATTATTAACTATTCTCTCAAAGGGTACACTGTGAATAGGGTGACTGATGATTAGTTTGTCCAAAACTTTCAAGTTTTAGCCGTGAAAGTCCCATGTTTCCAAAAACCCTCAGCACTGGGCAAACAGAGATAATTACTTAACTACTTGTGAAGGTAATTTATTTTATTCTTATTGTTTTATAACATTTTATAAAAATGTGTTTGTAAATTATTCTGAGGAAAATTTTGCCCTTAAGTGAGATAAGTTCTTTGATAATGATTCACTTGTTTGTAATCAGTAGACTCTATGTATTTGAAACCTATTTTATGCAGCTGGTGGGGTGTCTTTAGTGTAAGAGACTTAGGATATAGTTAACTCATGCATCATGCTCAAGTTTTTAAATGGTAGTTATATCACTGAAGATACTTCACTGCTGATAGAAAAAGCTAGCCCAGTTTCCCATTGACTAGTTGATTGTTTCTCTGCTTGTACTGGAGGTCTTCGCTTTAAGGAAACAGAAAAAATAGAGAATGAACAGGACAACGAGGTTAGAGGAAGCCTTCTGCCAGAACGTGGTTATAATAAAGCATACATTCCCAATCCTTCTTAGAAACGATAGCAGGCATCTCCAAAATTGATTGATATTTTACTGTAAGAATTTATTATATTGAGTTAAGAAAAGGCATTATTCTTGCTTTCTATGAGCAGAATTGTATGTCAACTCTACAGATACTTTAATAACTTTTCTAAATCTATATTTTTTACAACTGATATATCTACATGTAGCTTCAGATCCTGATAAATTACAGTTGGAGACAATTAAGATTTTCTGATAAAAGTATTTCTGATAAAGAATAAATACATATAATTATTTTATCAGCCACAATTCTTTACTCTGCATTACTCCCACACCCTTTGCCATGGAACTTTGCAATTGCTTTCTTTAAATAGGTGACAACTATAGAGCCTATTTGCTCACTCTGAATCTGTGACCTATTTCAGTCAACAGAATGCTATAGAAGGGATGGTTCACTAGTTCAGAGCCCAGTCTACAGCAATCATGGGTATTTCTAATTTCTCTACCTTTGCCATAAAAACATACCTGGCTCTCCTGCTAGAGATTGACCAAAAAGATCCAGTAGCTATCTTAGCCCTGGCTGACAGCCATTTATAAGTGGACCCATCTGAAACTAGAGATCCAGCCAGGTGAGTCCAGCCCAAATCAACAACCAGCCCCAAGACTCACAATTTTGAAAATTCTTACTGTCTTTTACTACACAGATTTGATACGATTTGCTATGCAGTATTCTTGGGACAATAGATAAGTGGTATAATATTGAAAGTAAAGTGCCTTCATAGCCCACTGCTCTAAAAATAAACAGACTCTGTAAAGAGTTGTAAAGAAGTTTTGGTGTCAATACCTTCTAAAAATCTTAGGGTTTGATTGCAGCCTTACTGAAGTCCATACTCCAAGCCACCTAATGCTCACATGCTTCTCCTGGCTGCTTTGTAACCCTCCCTCAGGTTCTTGTACCTTATAATGTACACAAGTATTATGCCCGCAAAATAGACAGAACATATATCCTTAGTGATCATATTGCATTAGTGCATGGCAATAGTTAATCTCTTCGTTTAAAGAATGCATGGAGTCTATTTCAGGGGGCCCATGGTATATTTATTTTTTCAGTTCTAAAATATCACAAATGACTACCACAGCTAGAGCTAATTAATCAACTGGTTAGTTAATGTGTTATTGATAGAGCTGTATCCATGCCCAACATAATAGCTAGCTGGTAGGTTTAATCATGCATACTGGAGAAATACTGCAGAAGGTATCTGTGCATATTTTAGTAAATTTAATTTCTATCATATTATTGCTAACTGGCAACTGTCTCTATTGACGCTATTCTATATACAGCATTCAGTGAATAGAGTTAAAATTTAAAACTTAATTTTCCTGATCTTTGATTATTGTCAGAAGTCTAGCACACAATAAATGGTTATTAAAGAAATAATTAAGGAAAAATGGAAAGAAATTATTCAATGCCCTGTAAGAAGAGATAACTTGCTTTCTTTTAATAACTAGGCATAACAATAAATGTAGTAATAAAACATAGAAAATCATGTTAGAAATAAAGTGTTAGAAGGTAAGTATAAAATAAAACATCTTTGTTTCAGTAAGACCCAAGAGAATTTTGACAATCTACAAATAGAGATTCTCCTTGGATCACAAAAGGCAAGACTATCGATTTTTCTATAACTTCCTTGACATCTTCCTTAACAATCTTACCATATCTTAACGGCCATTTTTACTGCATAGTTTCAAACTAAAAACAAACAAAAAACTGGGTAAAACAGATACAGATATGCTCTTGAACAACCATAGTTATTGCCAATCTTGACATCTACCCACAGAAAATAATCACCAAAGGGAATTGAAAATAATAAGAAAGGCAATATTGAATGTTATAGACTATCCCGGAATATAGGAAACCTTATTTCTTTATTGCCAACTTTAACAGTACTTCAATGAAACAGTAAAGAAATAATGGTATACTAGTCTAAAATGTCTCAGCTATAGACCTTTCTAAATGATCAGTCTTTGAGTAGCTGTCCACAGCTGAATAAAATTGCCTTAGTGCATGAATCACTCTTAGGTTTTATTCAAGTTCATTTCTATGTGTTATTTCCCTCAGCTACCCTTCCCAGTCCTTGCTCACCATGCTATTTGGAAATCTCTAAAGGAAGGGTGGGGCGAATCCCATGACTCCTGCTCTCTTGCCATTTTTAGCTGCCTGCAACCTTTCCTGGCTGCCACAATTTGTAGACTTAAGCTCAGTGGCCTTGCCAAATAACAAGCGTCTGGCTCATGAACCCTGAGGTGGACCCTTATTAAATGGAAATGTGTCCACTCCACCATATGAAAGCAAAGAAGGGGCTTGAAATGTCAATGTGTGAAAAGTCAAGGTTAATGGAGTGCAAGGTTTTTACAAGAGAACTGCCACCCTGCATGACTAATTAAACCGAGTGAGGTCCAGATGGCAAGCATCTTTAAAGATGCCAATTATAGATTCAAATGTTTTTGTGTTACACTGTTTTCCTAGAAAGATTAAGTAGTAATGACGTCTTGCTTTCAACGTGAGACATCATTTTATTCCATCAGTGATCTGGCCAATGCCTGGACTTGGCTGCACGTATATACACAATTGATGCTACCTGCATAATATGTCATGGGCATAGAGCAGACACCATTAAAATTTATCTGTAGCCAACCTAGAAAAAGTGAGTGGATCTCTGGTGAAAAATAGTATTTTCTGTTTTTGTATTATGAAACTCTGGCATGATTACCTGGGCTTGTTTTTCAACAATCGAATGAAAAAATACTTACCGGATGTCCACTGAAGTTTTGTAAGTTTTACCATCTTAGCCACCTCCTAGGGGAAAAGTCGTGAAACGGTTCAAGGACACAAAAAAAGGAAATAAAACTTCCAAAAACATGCAACCAAACTGAATAAGGGTGAAATATTTAAACCTGTTAGGGACAGGGGAAAGTTTGAATGAGATGAACCCAAATTCTTCCACGTTGGGATTGAGAAAAATCAATCTACTGAGTCTCATATATAGATAATTTTTTGTTTGTGTGTGAGATGGAGTCTTGCTCTGTTGGCCAGGCTTGAGTGCAGTGGCATGACCTCTGCTTACTGCAACCTCCACCTCCTGGGTTCACATAATTCTCTTGCCTCAGCCTCCCAAGTAGCCAGGATTATAGGCACCAACCACCAGATCCAGATAATTTTATTTCTTTTCAGTAGAGACAGTGATTCACCATATTGGCCAGGATGGTCTTGATCTCTTGATCTCATGATCCACCCGCCACAGTCTCCCAAAGTGCTGGGATTACAGCCGTGAGCCACTGCACCTGGCCTAAATAATATTTTTTAGCCTAATATTTTGCTCTATAGTCCTGCACAGGATGATTCTGAAGATGATTTTAAAGTATTCTGTGTTCAAAACACCATAACAAACTGCATGAAACTGTATGTAAAGTGTTTCTTTATCACAGACGTCTCAGGTTCTCTACCTCACTATGGTGAACTCTGAATTTTGAGGGAAGAATGAAATACTGTATACTTACCCTCACAAACACACACACACACAAACACACAGAGAGAGAGTCTGCGCTTTCAGACTTTGTTTTTAGATTTAATATTTTTTAACAAATGTAGATTGAGTACAATACTAAATAAGGTTTATGAGAAGAGGAAAGACGACAAAATCTCTTTTAGGAGCACTAATCTAGCAAGGGAATCAGCATATCATGGACAAAATTGATGGAACAATGAAATTAATGTTTTCTTCTCACTATAATCCTTAGGTAGATGTTTTTAAAAAGTGGGGAAGGAGTGAAAAGGGAGACAGAGTTATTCAAGAGCAAAAAATTAATGGGTTTGTAGGACTTTCTGTAGGTCAGGAACAAAAAACAAGTCAAAGATAATTCTGAGGTCTCTGGAGAAAAAAATATTAATAAACATTGGGATAGGTGAAATGGAGAGAAATCCAGTTTTGCATTTGTGGAGTTTTTTTTTTAATTGTACTTTAGGTTCTGGGGTACATGTGCAGATCATGCAGGATTGTTGCAGAGGTACACACATAGCAATGTGGTTTGCTGCCTCCATCCCCCACGTCACCTACATCTGGCGTTTCTCCCCATGTTTTCCCTCCCCTAACTCCCCATCCACCCCGCTGTCCCTCCCTTGGCTCCCCACAACAGACCCCAGTGTGTGATGCTCCCCTCCCTGTGTCCATGTGTTCTCATTGTTCAACACCCGCCTATGAGTGAGAACATGCAGTGTTTGATTTTCTGTTCTTGTGTCAGTTTGCTGAGAATGATGGTTTCCAGATTCATCCATGTCCCTACAAAGGACACAAACTCATCATTTTTTATGGCTACATAGTATTCCATGGTGTATATGTGCCACATTTTCCTTGTCCAGTCTATCATCAATGGGCATTTGGGTTGATTCCAGGTCTTTGCTATTGTAAACAGTGCCGCTATGAACATACATATGCATGTGTCTTTATAATGGAATGATTTATAATCCTTTGGGTATATACCCAGTAATGGGATTTCTGGGTCAAAGGATTTATAATCCTTTGGGTATATACCCAGTAATGGGATTGCTGGGTCAAATGGAATTTCTATTTTTAGGTCCTTGAAGAAGCAGTATGAAAACCTTTGAAGCTTTGAGTGTGAAAAAAATAACCTGGAGATAGGTTGGTAAAATAGTGATCGAGTCTAGCAAAAATCATGCATAACTGTTGAAGAGACAAGATTTGGTTTATATATTAGAGTTCTCTAGAGGGACAGAACTAATAGGATAGATGTTAAGGAGTATTTACTCACTCAGACGATTGCAAGGTGAGATCCCACAATAGGCCGTCTGTGAGCTGAGGAGCAAGGAAGCCAGCCTGAGTCCCAAAACCTCAAAAGTAGGGAAGCTGACAGTACAGCCTTCAGTCTGTGGTTGAAGGTCCAAGAGTCTCAAAGTTTAAAAACTTGGAGTCCAATGTTCAAGGGCAGGAAGCATCCAGCATGGGAGAAAGATGGAGGCTGGAAGACTTAGTCTAGTCCTTCCACATTTCTTGGCCTGCTTGTATCCTAGCAGCACTGGCAGCTGATTAAATGGTGTCCACCCAGATTGAGGGTGGGTCCACCTTTCCCAGTCCACTGACTCAAATGTTAATCTTTTTTGACAACATCCTCAAAAACACACCCAGGAACAAAACTTTGCATCCTTCAGTCCAATCAAATTGACACTCAGTATTCACCATCACAGTTTAAAAGGAAGAAATGGAAGGCTTTTTATTTCAACAATAGACTTTTGGTCTATTTTGGTGCTAGACTGTATGATAAGAAAGCAGGTAGCAGAGATGACAGCTGAGAACAACTTAAACTCCAGGAGCACCTACATGAATGACATCTACAGGTCAAGATGTGTGTACGTATCAGCGTGCATGTGTGAAGTAGAGTTGCTGAAGAGCAGAAGGAAACTTGAAAATGAGTTGACTTTTATGGACTATTAGTACTTTTATGACTTTTATTACTATTAACATAGTAATGATTTTGGTTAAGATTACAGAGTACTTGTTAAAGCCCAGAGGATACTTTGCATAGACAATTTTGACTAATTACCAAAAGAACCTTATGCAGGTATGACTTTCCCTTCATTAAATGATTTTATTAAGATTTAATATATATTCCTAAACATTTACCCATTTTAAATGTACAACTTAATGATTTTAGCAAATTCACTGTATTATGTACAACCATCACCACAATATAGTTTTAGAACATTTTCATCGCCCTGGTAAGATCACATATGCCCTTCATAGTCAGGGTACTTTCTCACTTCCAGCTCCAAGCAACCAATAATCTACTTTCTTTCTCTAAACATTTTCAGCAGTTACCATGTTATCCCCATTTTGCATCTGAGTAAATTTGACTGCATTGTTCACCTTGTTCTAAATTAAATTTCCCTTATTAGCAAGTTGTATAAGAAACAGAATGTCTGAAAAATCATCAGAAAATAACAACAACAATAACATGAAGTATATGACTCCAGAAACCTAATGTCTACAGTATGGGAGATGTTTCTCATAATAAGTTATTTTTTCCATGTTCAAAAGAAATAAACCAAGAACTAAAAGATTGATGGGCCAGCATAAGAAGATAGATCCTATATGACATTTAGGGGGAATAAAAAGACTTGGTACCAGTAAGAAAATAAGTGAGGTTTCACTGTTGGCTGAGCCTTCAGACACCACCAGCCTGGCTAGGTGAGTTTGTGGAAAACTGTATTTGGTGGTCTCTGGGTGAAACCCTGATAGGCAATTGCTTTTCAGAGACAGTCAGTGTGGTCAGCTAGGAATCTGGATTTGTCCCACAGTTTGAAAGGGGGGGTGGGTGCAGAAATTGACCACATGGAAATTGGCGTTCAGAGAAATTGCATCTGGAAGGCAAACTTTCCAGGCTGCTGAAGGCTTAAAATGTCAAATTGTTTGAAAAACAAACACCGTGACATAAGAGGTATATGCAATGAAATCTTCAACATGTTCCCAGCAGAACAGTATATGGTAGTTGGCTCAATGAACCTATCCTCCAACTTCCAAATACTGGTCTAATAACCAAAATAAGAAGTAGAAATGTTAACTGTGAGATTTAAGAATAGGATTTGAAAAACCAACCTCACAGGCTATATTTGTTCTTAGCTCTTATTCACATAATAATGATTGGATGTCCTCTGTCGGGCTCAATCTTTTTGCGAATGACTAAGTCTCCTGCACCTGGTAAATGTGCATTCCTAAAGTTTGAAAGAAATAGTCTACATATTCTTTATATATTGAAGATTAAGCCTCATGGATGATAGAAAAATAGGGTTTGAACAGAAGTAAAGAAATCTGTTCAAAATTATTGTGACAAGGGAATATTCCTCAATGAGCTGATAATCCAGTCTATAAAATAGCAATTGGACATTAAAGATACAAATCAAGCTGGCAAGAAGAATGAGATAGTAAATCTTCAGGGAATTTTACAAATGCAGTCTGATTGTATAAAGTATAAAAGTGAACACTTATTCGCTCAGAAGCTATTTGTGGTTCACTGGTAGGCTACTTGGAGTTTCTATTGTGGTTTCTTTATTCTCTCTCATCCTTAAAAAATGTGATGAGTGTAATAAACTTTACATCCATTTTCAAGGCCCAGTGCAAAAGAAGTCTACCCAGTTCTTATCTGGTAAATGTCCCTTCTGCTTCTGAAAATTTCTTTTATTACTTAACCCATTGCCTAGTGTACTAGTCCATTCTCACACTGCTAAATACAAAGAAATATCTGAGACTGGATAATTTAGAAAGAAAAAATGACTAATTGGCTCATGGTTCTACAGGCTGCACAGGAAGCATAGTGGTTTCTGATTCTGGGGAGTCCTCAGGAAACTTACAATCATGACAGAAAGTGAAGAGAAAGCAGGTATCTTACATGGACGAGGAAGGAGGGAGAGAGTGGGGGAAAGTGCTTCACACTTTTAAACAGCCAGATTGCATGAGAATTTACTCACTTACTGTCATAAGAACAGCACTGAGTGGATGTTGCTAAACCATTCATGAAGGGTCCACCTCCATGATCCAATCACCTTCTACTGAGCCCTACCTCTATCTAACATTGAGGATTACAATTGAACATGAGATTTGGGTGGGGACACAGATCTAAACCACATCACCTCATGTTACATTATCTTCTGAAATCACTGATGTTGTCATTCTGCTACCAAACCCATCAGGCATCAAATTGTTTTTCATTTTCATTCTTTCCCACTTTTGTTTTATGTTTAATAAATGATTGCTCAAAATGAAGGCATGAGAAATATAAGCATTGACACTTATAAAATGTCACATGTTAGGCATCTTAATATTCTGTTTTTCTCATTGTTGTAAAGAAGGCAAAGAGATCTAGACATACAGAGAAACTTAATTGGCACTATTGTATGCTCTGCATCTGTTTTTTCCCATGCTTTAAACAATAACGTCTGCCAGCGCATAATAAGACTATCAAGAAAGGGCATTTTGGAAACGCATAAAAAACCAACCATGTAGGAATTGTTTCATTTTTGGTTTAGATCTGTGTCCCCACCGAAATCTCATGTTCAATAGTAATCCTCAGTGTTAGAGGTGGGGCCTGGTGGAAGGTGATTGGATCATGGGGGTGGCCCCTTCATGAATGGCTTAGCACCAACCCCTCAGTGCTGTTCTTACGATGATAAGTGAGTGAGTTGTCACAAGATCTGGTTGTTTAAAAGCTAACCACATGAGTAAACTCTTATTTTTGAAGGAGAGGGGAAGAAAGCCCAGATAGACAAGAGTAAAATGTACCCATAATTTCACTACCTAGGATAATGCAAAAATACTCCTAACATTTTGGTTTATATCCTTTCAGAAATATATGTATGCACATAAACACACACATATACATGCACACAAATAGGTATTCCATTAGTTTGCTGCATAACACACCATCCCAAAATTTTATGGCTTAAAATTATAGCAACTATTTATTTAGCTTCCTTTTCCATAGGTCAGAAATTTAGGCTGGACTCCCCTGAGAGATTTTTCTATTGTTATGAAGTTAGGTGACTCCATTTCTCGGGGCTGTTTAGACATGGCTGGTCCATAAGTGTCTCATTATCCTTTAGGCTTGTCCAGCTTCATTCTCATGGGGGCAGCAGCAGGGTTCCCAGGAGAAGCAAGAAGGCAAGTCCAATGTGTAAGCCCTTTTCAAGCCTCTGATTGTATTCCTGATGCCAACAGTCTATTGGAAAATCTATTCACATGGGCAACCCAGATTTGAGGAGAGGAGAAATAGATTACAATATTTGATAGAAGTGTGCACACTGGAAAAATTCGTGGCCAGAACTTGCAGTCATTCATAATTCTACCACCACGAGATGTGGTACTATAAACATTTTGGTTATGCTTTCTTCAAAAATACTCAAACTAATGCTAAATTAACATGTGATGTAAGTGTATTCCCATATCAATGCATGTTGCTCTACCTCACTGTTTTAAATAGCTACAGAGCGTTGCTCTATTTAACGGTACTATAATGTAGTTGTCATATCTCCTGCACGTCAACTTTAGAACATTTCCAAGTTTTCACTATCAATCAGGCTGTCATAAACATCTTTGCATCTTCATCTCTCCATGATTATTTTTATATATAGCCCCTCAGACAGGTTATTATCCTCAGCTTTCCAAACCTCTCAAAACGAGCTTCTGTTCATAAAGTGACATGGAGAAAAGACAGTAGAAAGGCTAAAAGAAAGACCAGACTAAAACATTGATTGTTTATGATGGTTTGTCACCAATACTAAGAAAAATTAAATGTGAAAAGTAAAATTAAATATTAAAAGGACCACAAAAGTTACCATGAGAACATCATTTGCTTACAAAACTGATTTGTAAATGTATTCTCAACTTATTCACTTCCACTGTGCTTAATATCCTACTTCAAATGTGCAAACAGCATCATTTTTTACTTCTTCTGATAGCATCATTCCAAGTAGCTAGGACATTTCCTTCAGCAACATCTCAGTCTCCTCTTCCTATCGATAGAACACGGCTTTTGGATTTTCTGCATATCTTGCATCAGACGCCTCCAATTCTTCCCTGGTCCATAATCAGGCTCTTCTGCCTTCACTGCCTTTGCAATTTGACTCAGGAGCACAGATGAGATGATCAACCAAGGTTGTTTTCACTGGCAGTGATAATCTGGGTGTCATGGCCCAGCTTTCCCACCAGCTTTTGGGCCTTCTCCAATTCACTAAGTACTTCCTCATAATTTTCTTCCATTTCAAGAACAAGGGGGAACACTATAGCACTTGATCTGCACCTGTGTGTTGTGGGTACCTGATAAGCAAAACGGAGGAAGAGATTAAATAAACACCTTATTATAGTCAAGTTGAACTAGGTCCAAGAAGATGTCTGAAAGCTTTTGTCTGCTGAAAACTAAGCTCTCAGGATGCTAATCGTGACTAGATGTCAAAGATATAATAAGAAGTAGAGTTCTTTAAAAACAAACTGCAAACACCATAAAATCATATTGTTTTCAACTTCCCTGTTCAGTGGCTTTGTTATGCATGTACATGATAGCAGCCAGTCATGCTCACAAGAGACAAGAGTATTCCAAGCTTGCCATGTGTTTATATATGACTTTCAGAATTAAGGTTACATTAATGAAGTTTTACTCACTCAGCATAATCAATTAGGTAAGTCTGGGAAAGCAGGAAAGTGAAAACTTTGAAAAATATATTTCATTTCACTAATTTATCTTCATTGTCTAATAGTTGCATTTGCTGAAATGAACTATTCTTTCATCTTGCGGTTTTTACTTTTATGGCTATGTTTAAGGCTCCCAATTCCTAGTTTAACCATATTTGCATTATTTTTACTAGAGACATGTGGCAAGACAATGCTATCATGGAGAACTGAATTTGCTCTTTTATAAAGGATTTCTATATGGAAAAATTAAAGTAAAACTAGAATGAAAGACCTAAAACCCATTTTTGAGCTAGGACTATAAGATTACAGAAATTATCATCATTTGTTCTGATACAGTGAACAAGTTAGTGGATATAAATCATAAAACACTTACACAATATAGTTATGATTTCTTATTAAAAATGACTGTAAAGACCAGAAAACAACCTCACTCTTTGTGTTTTCATTTACCAGTTTCTCAAAATCTTATGTGGAATCAAATGAAAAGTATCAAAGTCTCTAGCTGGATCCTTAGCATCTATGGTATCTCATTTTCTCCACAGAAACAAGGAATGGCTCCATTCATGGAGTAATACCAGTTTCATTTTAAGCATGACTACTGATGTCCATGGCAAGTCTGCTGACTGAAAAGAAAGTGTTTATTGATTCAACCTTTCCATAACCCTTCACTAAAGTAAACATGTCTGAGACAACTATGCAAAACATCAAATTTCACTCAACTACCATGTGGTCTTCTTTACTTAAAAAACTTGGCATGGGCCACTATTCCAGCCAGGGGCCCAGGAGTGCAGAGGACCTGCCTTTTAAGTGGTTCAATAATCACCACTACCACCAATTTTTACTCCCATCACATGGGCACCCATCTCTAGTGTGTTCCCCATATTCCGAATGTCTTAGACTAATTATCGGTGGCTAAAATGTTAGTGTTGTCCTCATTATAATGCAAGTTAATATGGGGCATTTTCATCTCATTTTAAGTTGATAGAAACATATTTTCCTAGAAGATGAGAGACCAAGTTTGTACAGTTTCAACACTTTTGAAAAATCTTACCTTGTTGATAATTGTGCAGTCTTGCATCTACTATGACTTCCAGATTTGATCCAAAACAAGAATCTTAGGGTGGCAATGCCAAAATCCCCAACTGCACATTTTCTTCTTCTTTACTGAACCTTGGATTTTACCCAACATATAAAATATGCTCACATTCTGTGATATAACTTTCATAGTATATCTATCATCACCGATGGCAGAAAATGGTTCAAGATGTGTATATGAGAGATAACATTATGCATATATTTGTATTTATACTTATTTACTCATTCAACAAATATTTATTGGTCATCTACTATGCACGAAGCACCCTACTATGTGCTAAAATCAATGATACAGAAAACACATTTTCTTTGGGAACTTTTTCAAAGGATATGAGAAGGTATGGATAACACAGCCAGGCTAGTGAAATATAAGAAATATTTTAGTCAGTCTTATTGTTTTGCCTAGTACCCCATTCAGGAAGTTTTCTCCCAAGGGTCTAACTCATTAGAAAGTACATCATGGTGTCCTGCCCCTCACCAACCCTTCATTGTCAAGTTGAGTAATAAATATTGACCATTCAACCCAGATGGTCCAATATGTTAAATATGGTGATATTTAACATATCACCTTTCCAAAAATGATAGGTAAAAATATGTACTCTGAAATATGTCTGCCTTGGTTAGAATTCAGGTTCTTCCTCTCGTTATGTGCGTTATCTGACTTAATTATTGAATAATGAAGTTACTCGATTTCTCTGTGCCTCAATGTTGTCATTTGTAACATTATGTGATACTAGAGCTGGTGGTTTATTGTTAGGAATAAGGAGAGAATACATTTTATGTTTAGAAAAATGGAGTGGGATATACTAAAAAAAATTATTGCTATTACAGTTGAGTTCTGTTGGCACAAGAACTGCAAAGATATAAAGGAGCTAAAGTGATATTCTTTCTCCCCCACCTATGAGAGTAGAGAATATAGTGCTGGAGAAGGGTAATAAGAAAAAGGGAGACACACACACACACACACACTCACACACACAAATACACACACACAGAGAGAGAGAGAGAGCAAGAGAGAGAGAGTTAGAGAGAAGTCAGTAGTCATAGAGATAGAGATGAAGAGAAGGTTTTCTTTCAATATATCAATTAGGGTCCAAGAAGGAAAGAGATGCCATACTCAAATACAACTCATTTAAGGAGGGCTTAATTTGCAGGTTAAGTAGAAGGTGTAGTTGCTGTAATGAGAAATGCAAGATTCTAATAATTCATCATATGAAACTGCATATGGATCAGGGAAATAGATCTGTGGTTAAGGGAAGCAATCAACTGACAGGAATCCATAGAAGGGTGCCAAATACTCCCCTCTTATTCTCTTCTTCATCACTAATCTGCCAAGCCTCTCCGTTGGCTGAATCCAACCAGAACCTAGAGGGCACAAAAGCCATGTGATGGCATTCCTATAGATCATGCTCCAGGGGCAGACTTCTGAGAGAAGAAGAGGAGAGAGTAGGCCTGAAGGACACGGAAGATACCCTGCACAGAGCCCCAGCTGGGCATAGGGAAGGAGCATCCACTATGTGGAAGGCTTCTTCCAATTCTGGTGCTTCCTGTCTTTGGGTTGTGTAAAATGCCCTTGCATGTTTCCACATTTCCTTTTTAGTCTGAGCTATAATAAGCACTTTCTCTTATTTGTAACAAAACTTTGATTTAAGCAGAAAAGTTCTGGCCACTACAAACTATGAGTAGAAAGGGTCTGGCTGTAAAGTCTGAGGAGGAGCATCCATGTTGTCTTATTCAGCCATGGTTCTTTCTGATGAAGCTATGCCAGGAGCACCAATACAGATATTTTTTAAACTTTTTTATTAAACATGACGATTAGGCTTTGGACTCTGTTTAGTTATATAATGTATTTGGAGAGAAATATTGCATGCATTTTGGATCACACATTTATGATTTTGGAATAAAGAAACATCCTATGCCGTTTGTTCAGCTTTAATCCCTGCGAAGACTGCCCCCACTTTTGAAATCTAGGATTAAAATTTACTGTTGCTGATTTCTTATAGTTAGAGGAATACAAAGACATTAGGAAATGGAGACAGTTTATCAAAAGGTAAGCCACGGTAAGAGATCAACTTTAAAACTGGTAGAAGCAGTATTAGAAGTGATTGTTATGGCTCAATAAGACTGTGAAAATAAATGATGAGTGGCAACACTGGGATCCGTAATTAATTAAGGGAACTGGAGTAAAAGAATCACTCCTAGTGATGATGAAAATATAGATAGGAGCAAGTTTCAATTTATTGATGAAATAGTTTCTAGTAGAGCAGGCATTTAAGCTGAGAATAAAAGGAAATCAGATATGGAATTAAGATGGAGAAATATACCTGTTTAGATAGGTTTATGCTAAGCTTCAACATTCCATATCTTTTTAAAACTTTTATTTTCTGTTTGTGGGTACATGTGCACATTTGTTATATAGGTAAACTGGGTGTTTGCTATACAGATTACACAGGTGATAAGCATAGTACTCTATAAGTAGTTTTTGATCCTCTCTCTTCTCCCCTCCACCCTTGAGTAGGCCCTGGTGGCTGTTGTTCCCCTCTTTGTGTCGATGTGCTTTTGTTGTTTCACTCACACTTATAAACAAGAACATGTGGTATTTGGTTTTCTGGTCCTGTGTTAGTTTGCTTTAGATTATGGACTCAAGCTCCATTCATGTTGCTGCAAAGAACATGATCTCATTATTTTTTGTGGCTGCATAGTATTCCTTGGTGTATATGCGTCACATTTTCTTTATCCAGTCTACTGTTGATGGGCATTTAAGTTGATTCCATGTCTTTCCTATTGTGAATAATGCTGTTATGAACACACACAAGCATGTCTATTTATGGTAGAATGATTTATATTCCTCTGGGTATGTACCTAATAATGGGATTGCTGGGTTGAATGGTAATTCTGTTTTGAGTTCTTTGAGGAATTGCTGCACTGCTTTCCATGATGGCTGAACTAATTTACATTTCTACCAGCAGTGTCAGGCCACAGTGCAATAAAAATAGAAATCAATACTAAGAAAATCACTCAAACCTGTATAATGACATGGAAGTTAAACAACCTGCTCCTGAATGACTATTGGGTAAATAAATTAGGACATAAACCAAGAAATTTGAAATTAATGAAAACAAAGATACAACACATCAGAATCTCTGGGATACAGTCAAAGCAGTGTTAAGAAGGAAGTTTACCACACTAAATGTCATAATCAAAAAGTTAGGAAGATCTCAAATTAACAATATAACACCACAACTAGAGGGACTAGAGTAACAAGAGGAAACCAACCCCAAAGCTAGCAGAAGACAAGAAATAACCAAAATCCAAGCTAAACTAAATTGAGACACAAAAAACCACACACAAAACCATCAATCCAGGAGCCAGTTTTTTGAAAAAATTAGTAAGATAGCTTGGTAGCTAGACTAATAAAGCAAACAAAGATAAAATATCCAAATAAACTTAATCAGAAATCACAAAGTAGATGTTACCACCAACCCAACAAGAAAAACAAACAAACAAAAAAACCAAAAACCCTCAGGGACTATTATAAACACCTCTCTGCACACAGTTTAAAAACCCAGAAGAAAAAGATAAATTACTGGACACATAGAACCTTGCAAGACCGAGCCAGCAAGAAATTGAATCCCTAAAATGACCAATAAGAAGATTCAAAATTTTTTATTACAAAAATCCTGCCAACCAAAAAAAGCCCAGGACCAAATGAATTCACAGCTGAATTCTACCACTTGTATAAAGAAGAGCTGGTACCATTCCTACTGAAACTGTTCCAAAAAATTGAGAAGGGATTCCTCCTTAAGCAATTCTATGAGGCTAGCATCACCCTGACACTAAAACCTGGAAAAGACACAACAACCACAACAAATGAAAATTTTAAATTTCCGGCCAATATTCTTGAAGAACATAGATGCAAAAATTCCCAACAAAACACTAGTAAACTTAATCTGGCAGCACATAAAAAAAGCGAATCCACCATGATCAAGTAGGCTTTATCCCTGGGATGCAAGGTTGGTTTGACATATACAGATTAATAAATGTGATTCATCACATAAACAGAGCTAAAAGCAAAAGCCACACGATTGTCTTAATAGATGTAGAAAAAGCTTTTGTATATGTTGTTTAAAGTCAATTTTCTTTGCAGATCTTGCTGCCAGCCTGAAATTGGCACAGTTGTAAAGAAGTTTAAGGGATCCTCCCAGTAAGTTTTAGTACACAGGACATTTCTATAGATGTCCAAAAACGTGTACTAGAAATAGTTTAAGTCAGTTTTGTGAATCTAGAAACTTCTTTCAAGGTTCTAAATCAGGCTCTCATTTAATGGAGAATTGCCAAGGACTTTCTGCATGGAATGATGGATATTAAACAGCTTTGCGACTCTGCATATCTGTCCATTTATATTAGTATTTAACTCTCTAAGGAAAAAATCTTAGTTCCTTCACATCCAGATTCTTAGGGGCTTTTCATAGTGCCTACCAAATACTAATAATAATTACAACTGCTGATGCAAGGATTTCAAAGCAAAAAAAAAAAAAAAAAAGTCATCATGGCCTAGAGCCCCAAATTTTCTATTTTATTTTGGTCACAAAATAAGGGTAGTTAGTGTTGATCATCAGTTATCAAATGAGGGCCGTTTTGCCTTGCAAAGGGCATTTGGCCATGTCCCGAGACATCTCTGGTTGTCACAACCTGGAATGGAAGGTGAAGGCATGGAGTGTAGGTGGGGTGAGGGTAGGCTATTATCATCTACTGATGAGAGATCAAGAATGCTGCTAAACATCTCAGAGCTCAAAGACAGCCCTCCAACAGCATGGAGTAACCCAGCCCAAATAACCAATAGTGTTGAGACTGAGAAACCCTGCTTTAAATGCACTCTTAAGACATGTCCCTGCTTAAACATTTCAATATATGTAATTACACGACTGGCTTGAGAAAGAGATGTGTGTGTTCTATCATTTGCTAAGCTTCAGTGGTTTTCTTTTTTTGTAGTTGAAAATGCTTTAAGTATTTTTTAAAAAATTTATAATAGGAGTGTTATTTTCTCTCATATTGATATTTCCTTCTGGGTTGAAGCTGTCAGGTGATACTGAGAAAAAAACAGTGTCTGTATAAAACAATGTTTTCAGAAGGGAAGAGAAACACAGCCTGGCACTGAATGAATGTTGTAGAAACATGTAGAGAAGAATATGTCTTTTATTTCTAAACATATATATCTTCAAATAAATACAGAATCTTATATGGGTTGAAGCGGGTCTGAGCATCTTAAGTGGTGCAGAATGAAGACTGAGATAAATAATTTTTGTCTTGTTATAGATTAAAATAGTCCAGAGCATAATCATTAAACTTTTTTAGTACAAGGACCACAATCCTAAGAGAAGTTTAGGAGTACTCACTGCCCTCAATACCAACAACTAAGCCATGACAACTGTGTCTTAAATGCTCATCTTCTATTTAATTATCTCTAGAAGAACTGGAGGAGACAAGATCACTGGTGTGTAGGAAGTTCATGTCGTTAAAGATACTGTCATGACCTCCAGCTAGGACTCTTCACTACACATTTGCTCCTACCTAAATACTGCTTTTTGGGTCTCACTTTTGAATTTTGAAGTTATCTGAGCTCATCTCTGACCCTTCTCTGGATTCTCCCTATTCAGTTTATGAGCCCAGAAGAAGAAAGAGCACAACAAGATCTTAGACGTTGACCTGATAAAGTCAAGGTCTAACTAGCGCTAAGCATCATAGAAAGCTGAGTTTATGTATGGCTTCTCACTGCTCTGCTGCTGATAAGCTAGCTTTCCTGTTTCATAGAGGTACACAGAGAGTTATTAGTATATTAATATGTTCACAGAACACACAGACACACAAGCACACACACATACACACACCTTGTTTTTCTCATATTGAAGCTTTCTTGGGTGAACACCATACTGAGTAATTATACTCCATGCTCCATCCTCCACAACAAAAATTTCCAAAGAAAACAGTTGAAATCTCACCATGGCCAGCGGATCAAGCTGTCTTGAGAATCGTGGAACAAGCAGCTCTCTCTCTGGGGGGAAAAGAAAGTGATTATGTCGTATGCAAGGTTTTTAAATTGAGAGATAATTAAGTCAGCTTATAGTAAATCACTGTTGACACCTTCTCTAAAGACTTCACACTCTTTAAAGCCAGAGGAAATTTTTAACTGGCCAAGAAGAAAACTCCACAAATATTGGCCATTATTTGTACTTGCAACCTTCATGTGGGAGGTTCTGAAAAATTTTTCCTGTATGGCATGAGCAAACCCCACAGAGAATAGCTATCTCATTAAGATAAACAAAGACTGATTAATAGCTTATTATCATATTTTACAATTGAGACTTTGGAAAAATGTGTAATGGCAAGAGGCCCTGTCTTCACCTTTCTTGTTTTCAGCTTATATGTTGGTTTTTCTTGACGAAAAATTCAAACCAAGGAAAAAGATCCAGGGGAGCAAACCTTCATTCCATGGTTTGAGGAAGAAAGATATCTTTTTCTTTTTATTTTTCTAGTAAGAATCAATGATCTACCAACGTTGATGAAATTGTATAGCCACTGCAGGATGTTACTTGCTGCCTTATTCATCGTCTCACTTGCTCCCAAAACGTTTCTGAAGAAATGAAGATGATTTCTGTATTGTCTGCTTTTAGATAAAGAAACTTTTAGTCTGAGAGGTGAAAGTGATTCAAGGACATCTGAGTGAGAGAAAGCTGAGCCAGTTCTGCATTTGAGCTGCAGTCAAGAGCCTATTTTCTCTTGGGTGAAAAATACTTCGTAAAGACGATATTTCTTAGTTGGTAGAGTAAAGTTTTGTATTTTATTTCCAATAAATAATGATATTTTTTAGAAACTTTTTCATAACTCTCGAAGTGCTACTAAGCCTCCATTAGAGTATTTTCTTTCTCTCTTCCGTCATTATACACATTTCCACTACCTATACAAAGTAATTCAGTAGAAGTTGGATTCAAAAGGATTAGTCTCCATATTTCCAAAAGACTTTCAGCCCATCTCTAGATGAGTCTCTAATACATTTCGGTGAAATATCGTATGTACTAGATGGCTATTGCTTCCCTCCCCACTCCCAGATATGCTTTCTCTCTTTGACCCCCACCCCCTATTCTGTGCCATGAAAGGCAGGAGGCAGGAGACCCATCAGCATTTCAGGGCACAGAATAGGGGGCTGGGGACAACAGTGGTCCCCTTGACCTCTGGCTTCCAGTGGGTTCACCCAATGGGAGACCTTGACAAGAGATTTGAAGGAGGGAAGAAAGTGGGGTTTAAATATTTATCCCACCAGCTCCCTCCTTGCTGCTGACTCAGCCACTGATGTTATCTGAAGTATCTCTTTATAAAACATCTTTCTCTTGGTTACAGAAATGATTTCTATCTATTGGATCAACTACCTCCATGAAACTGCAATTTCTCTTCATGTTTTCTCTAAACTCTGCCCATATGTATATAGTCAGTTTTATCATAAATTGTTTCAGATAACCCAGATTGGATGAGATTCATTAAGGATCCTAGCATAAAAGGACAGGAACACTCAGACTGGGCTCCTATCTTTTTGATTCCAAAACTGAGAGCCCAGGACTCTACACATATCTGTGATGTTGAAAAGATCAGTCTACCGAGAAGGGCTTTAGTAGTCCAAAGTACAACTGCTGTGTTAATTTTAATGCCCAAATGATAAAAAAGCAAGTTAGTAAAATGACCCTATTCAACAACATTTCGTGGGGGGTTAGTAGGAAGGAATTGATTCAGATTCAAGCATAAATTTATATGAATGAGATTTAAATGATGATTTCAAATTAGTAAAACTTGCTTCAATGAATAAGGTACTTCAGAGAGTGACAAGAAATAATCAGAATAATTAAAGGTCAGCCTGTAGTAATTGAGTCAATTTGCTATTTTCACTTAGTGTGATATTAACTTGAACTAATTATCATGCCAGGACTTAAATATTTTTATTGAAAGGCCATTTTGGATAAAACAAGTGACATGATTATATATATATGCATATAAATGTGTATATATTATACACACAAATATATATGACATAGAAATTCCACTGTAACTTATTTAGTGGTTTCTACTGTACAACTCACAAGTCCAAAGTATATCATTCAAATTCTGATTTTATTCTTCCAGCAAACAAATATGTAAACAAATGATTGTTTTTTAAAAAGTCTTATGTTAAATAATGCATATTTCATGAAAATTTTTCAATATATAAGTAATATCTATTTCCAGTTAAAAGTAAGACTTATGTTGCTCATTGAGTTCTAATTATTATTTTCTCTCACAACACACTGTGGCATTTTGGTGAACTATGTTGGCTTCAGTGAATTCCTAAGTATAGTCAATAGACTCCTATTAATATAGTAGGGTATTTTTAGCTCAGGCTTTAGTCTTTTAACAACCACAGTGCTTAGAGTGTCCCTTTACTGAAAAAAAATTACTATATTCAAGTATAACCCCATAGGTATATGTCTATCCAGATGCTTTGGTCTGTGAAATGAGTACATGACTGATAAATACGTATATATTTAATTTTGTAACTTTCCCCACAATAAATTAGCTTTATAAAACAGAACGTTTTTTATCTATTATAATTATTTTCTTACCTCATCTGGAGGGTCTGAGAAGCATTGGCAACAAGACAAATGTGACATAAGTATTTAAAGAAAAGGTGAATTGCCCAAGGCTGAAAAACACACTCCATACATCATGTTTTGAACAGTCATACAACAGAATATGATGTGGCTATGAAGCCACAACAGTGGGCTCCCAAATATGATTTGCTTGGTGGATATTATCCTGTGACACTTTCCTAGTATGCCTGTGTGTATGTGTGCATATGCAAGTGTGTATATGTGTGTATATGTGCATGCGTGTGTATGCCAGTGTGTGTGTTTCTGTTGCTTGCTTGTCTCTTTGCAAAGCATTCTACTTAGACAGGAATGGTAATGAGTAGGAAAAGTTCTCCTACAAATAAACTCAATACTGTTAATCAACTCTTTGCACTTCCTTCTAAAACCACTGGTGAAATTAACCATTTTTCCTCTTCTTCAGATTAGGAAGTGGGAACACATGGAGTCAACACATTCTCATTATAGGAAGACATTTTGAGACACGTGAAATTTAAAACAACAATTCTTGCTGATGATTATTCAATTTTGACAGGCACAGATAACATAAGTAATTCAAGCGCCATTAGTCACCAACTGTTGCTAATTCAATTTTCATACTTTAGCTTTTTATAATAAAATTGACAGTTGAGTCCTGTGTCTTTTACAAAACTGGAGGCTAATTTTCAGGTCATCTCAATGATCCTAAGCAAATCCAATTAGTATGGAGTAAAGATGACTGCACAATGAATTTCATGTCCTTCACTCAAATTAGAGCCTCCAAGTCTCCCTTTTTCAAATGTTATATATTTCCAACTAGAGAAAACACAAAATGAAAGACTAAACAGAATTTTAACAGGTCTGTTCACCACCTAATTTCTCTTCTTAGGAGCTTTAATTTGTTGCTTCACTCTATATATTTCTGGGAGGATATTAGTAGGTTACTGTTTCAGAACACATTTGAGTCTTTTTTTCCTCCAGAAGTCTCTTACCTCTTTAGTGAACACAGCTTTAGGCAATTATAAGAAGTTGATTAACCAATCTCAAAAAGTTTGAAGAAAGTAAGATAGATTAATGGGGAAGATCATTAGAGTTAGGAGTAATTATTCCACCCGTTAATACGAGCTGATATCCTGATAACCCCATAATAAGAGAACTAAAATAAACAGCAGTAATTCATAAAGTGTGATGGTTTGGGGACATTTTGGGTAGTAATTCTACGAAGTTGAGTTATGAATTCCTCGCTGGGTTCACAGTGACAGAACAGAATTTCTGTTCATGAAGAATGACCTTTGCATACCCCAAAAAATGTAAGTAGCAAGGCTGAGATGGGATGATCACTTGAGCCCTGAAGTTAAAGACCATCCTGAGAAAGATGTCAAGACTCAGTCTTTATTAAAAAAATAAAGCAAAATATTAACTGGACATGGCAGTATGTGCCTGTGGTCCCAGCTACTCTAGGCTGGGATGAAAAGATTGCTTGAGCCCAGGAGTTAAAGCTGCAATGATCCATGTTCACACCATTGCACTCCAGCCTGGGAACAAAGCTAGACCTTGTCAGGAAAAAAAAAAAAAAAAGCAAATAATAAAATATTTAAAACCAAAAGTTGTAGAGTGAGACTTTAAAAATTACCTAGTATGGTTTCTTCATTTACAAAGCAGAAAACTGAAATTCCTTTTTTTCCCCCCAGACGGAGTCTTGCTCTTTTGCGAGGCTGGAGTGCAGTGGTGCAATCTCGGCTCACTGCAACCTCCGCCTTCCATGTTCAAGCGATTCTCCTGCTTTAGCCTCCCAAGCAACTGAGACTACAAGGTGCATGCCACCACGTTCAGCTAATTTTTAGTATTTTTAGTAGCGATGGGGTTTCACCATGTTGGCCAGGATGGTCTCAATCTCTTAACCTCATGATCCGTCTGCCTCAGTCTCCCAAAACACTGGGATTATAGGTGTAAGCCACCACTCCCAGCAGAAAACTGAAATTCAGAGAGACTACTAAGTGATTAACATGCATTCAATCAATTTTTTTTAAAGAGAAACCAATTTATCTCCTACAGCTAATGTCAAGCCATATCCAATATATTAAATATTAGCAAGTGACACTGCTAAATGATAAACAAGTTTGGTCGCTCTTTTAAATGAGATACAGGTTGAAATCTAGAACCAATTATATTATTTACTATAAATCAAAACTTCACTATTGAATGTTATTGTCAACCTTTCAACAATATAGGAAGTTGCAGAGGATACGCTGATGGGCTTCTCAGATCTTGTTTCAATGATGAACTTGTTGCCTCAGAACCAGGAATGTTGCTGGCCTAGGCTCAGACCCTTAGCAATGCCCTGTGTAGCCACATTGGAGCCTAATGCAAATGGAAAAATGTCTGTCCCTGTATACACTTCCCAAAATAGCGTCTCCTACTGTAAACTAAGTGAAAAAGATAGGCAAAATGAACCCACATCTTAAGACTGTAAATAGAATCTTGCATTGCTCAATTTATTTGCACTCCACTGTCAACTGTCATAAACTTTCCCAATGGGGACTCAATACCTGGTGATTTGGAAATGGCTATTGCCATTACAGATCCATCAAACAAACACATCTGTCTTTATTTAAAATTTGGATATTTTTTTCATCTTGGATTTTTTTTGCATTTTTATTTTTAAAAATTTTCTTGGGCCAGGTGTGGTGGCCCATGCCTATAACCCTAGCATTTTGGGAGGCCACTTGAAAATTACTTGAGGTCAGGAGTTTGAGACCGGACCCAGTCAACATGGCTAAACCCTGTCTCTACTAAAAATACAAAAATTAGCTGGGCATGGCACATGTCTGTAATTCCAGCTACTTGGGAGGCTGAGGCAGGAAAATCGCTTGAGCCCAAGAGGTGTAAGTTGCAGTGAGCCAAGATCATGCACTCCAGCCTGGGTGACAGAGCAAGACTCTGTCTAAACATACACACACACACACACACACACACACTCTCACATAGTCTTAAATGTGTGTAAATGCATATATATGTTTATATTCTTTTTCCTTAAAATATGTATTACCTTGACTACTGAGGTATGTGGTGCCCCTTTAAATTTTACACCAAGGAAACTGCCTTTTTTGCCTCCTCTTAGTCCTGGCCCTAACAGTGTCCCTTTAGGGATTGCTTCAGCCACGAAGAGCTGCCTTACCTAGGTCAGGCTTCTTCTAAGCAGTCCACATCCAATGATTGATCATATGAGAGAAGCTTGGCTATTGGGCCCAACTATATACAACTCTGAAGGGTCATTCTCACTCCAGACCTTCCTGTGGGGTGTGCCAAAGTTAATTTGGGGGTTGAATGGCAGCTGGACTTTTTCCTCTGCCTGCACCTTCTTCTGTTCCTTGCCTTCCGTAGGTGTTAATCTTGAGGGTGCTTCTTGAAAACCATGCTGCACACTTAACCTCCTCTTTAGGATACTTCTCAGGGTACCTTGCCTGTGACAAATATGCAGTTAAATTAGTTAATATTCAGTGAGCATATACCATGTTGATTATTTTACTCTCATATAAACCAGTAAGATAGGCACTATTTGTATTTAAATCAGTTATACACAAGATAGCATGCTTTAGATAAATAAAATAATAATAAATCCACATAAAACCAGCATGTTGTGTTGTAACACAAGGTAAGTAAATTTTATTTCTTTCTTCACTGGCCTAAATATTACAAAGATACTTAACCCCAAGATGAAGGCACATATATGTAGTCCAGAACACATCTTAAGACAGAAAAGGATTTTGTATTTTTTAGGGTTTCAATTCAAAGTATCCTGAAATCTAAATAAAATCTACCAAAAGGGATAACCTTCAGCTATTTAGAAAGATTATTATTTTCCTTTCATTCTATTGTGATCCTGTGGATAAGTGAGGTTTTAATTCATTTTATAAATGTGAATGTTAGTGGTTAAAAATTTAAATGTCTCATAATCCCAACATTTTTATTTATTCTGAAATAGAATCCCATTAAAGATGGTACTAACCTATAGGTACCAACTATTACTACTATATATAAAAATGTTAATACGTATGTTTGTCAAGTATGGTAAAAATATTTTCACCTAATTAGCAGACTTACTTTGTGGGATCCAGTGTGGGGTCCCACAAATTCATGTGTGCTATTTAGAAATCTAAATCACCGATTGGAAATTGCTTTAGTGAAAAATGTTCTCTGTTTTAAATGTTTCTCAGTTGGATCATTTGTTAAATCATATTCCTGAGCTCACTGTGGCACATCTTTTAAGTCTGCAGTTATGGACCCAGGTTTCTGAGCATATTGTATTTTGTATTTAGGTCTCTTAGTGTTCTGGTTCATATGAAATAGTGCTATTTATTTATTATAAGATCTCATATTTGTTTTATCCATCACAAGCTAATGTTAGTAAGAATTAGGCCCTGGAGATGTAATATCATCTTTAAAAAGCTGCCCCAAAGACAGAAAGCTGAGAAAGCATAAAAACAACCAAGATACATAGTCTGAGTGTACAAGTTCATATTTCTTACATGTAACTATGTGAACACATTAGATCTACAATCCACTTTTTTTGGGGGGGGGATCAAAAAACAGCTATTAGACTGCAAGGAGATTGTGCAATGTATAGGAATGACTGGATAGAGATGTCTGCCTAATGACTTTGGGCCAGAGATAGGGGTAAAAAATGATGAATAGTTCTACGAAACTACTGTTCTCTCTTTACTTGCTCTTGACTTCACATTTCTCAATATTTTTCAAAACAACAATGGTGTTTGAAAGACCATGTCATTTCGTTGATTTTTACCATGTTAATGTCCCCTAAATATAGTACTCTTTAGCAAAAATTATCTGAGGTTGTGAGATTTCTGAAGAAATGAAGAAATTACACAAAACAGACTCTGAAAGAGCTGAGGGTAGCTGTTAATTAAATCCAATCTATTCAAGTATTAGAAAATCCCAAGTACAACTAAATTTTGTGAACTAAGGTAGTTAGCAATTTGCAACCACCTGGTTTTCCTAGGGGCCTAGCACAGTGTCAAACCAATTTAAACTAGCATTTATTGAGCATTTTTACGTGTCTGGCATGGTACTAAGCATAACAGATTTAAAGGTCATTCATTGGCCCTGCCCCTGAGCACTCAATATTAATTGAAAAGTTTTCTACAAAATGTAGGCATTAAATTATCACTATGGCAAACAAGTTTATAACGTGATAGGTCAAATGCTTATTTATTAAAGTGTTAGGGAGATACACATCTATATGAGTCACATTTCAGGTCATGGCCATTTAGTTACATTGTTAGAGGTGACACTGGAGTGTGCTCAATAGAAATATATTTTGTGGACATACTTGAGAAAAGAAGCTCACATTTTCTCTTCAACCTGCAAGATACTTTATCTGGGCCTTAAGGCAAAACCATAAGATCAAATAATTCTAATTGTTACAAAGCAATATTCAGTAGCAGAGTACCAAATGTTGCAGGAGTTTATCAATGCCTACAAGGCAATTCTGGATATTCGTAGGTAGTTCAGTGATTTTATAAAAGTGGAAGAGATCTTGTTTTGGAAGCCAACCATCATCGCCACAGTGACAATATCATAAAAATGCTTTATTTAGCACCTTGATCCAAAAATTTGCATCTACTTTGTTTCTAGATGATTTTAAACATTGCTCATGTATTAAAATAATTTGTTTCAGGGACTTTTCAGGAGTTTAACAAGGGCCTAACTTTAATGTTAGAGGCTGTCTCTATGAAGCTAATGGTTCTACGGCATAGTTGCCACTGACTTCCCAGGTTGTCCACACCAAAATAGAGTTTATGATGTGTGTGCCCCTGTCCAAACATGCTTTATATGCCAGGGATATTGAAATGATGTCCTGCTGGCACAGGTTTTGTTTACCACATTGCCTTGACTTCATGAGTTGGGGCACATTCTACTTGGATTGTGCAAGCCAAGATCATCATTGCATAAAGCAGGAACCCACAAATTGCTATTTCTTAGGTGACCTGATAGTGTCTGTTCACAGCAAAGCCTGAATGAGAATTACTCCTGGCTTCTTTGGGACGTGGCAAAGCAAACTTACTCAGAGTTCCTTGGTTGAATCCAAGAAAGAAGTCATCTACTAAGATGAGTCACTGTTGAGCAGAAAGCTTGTCTGCTACTCTCTTTAAAGGTTATGTGCTCTTCTAAAATTACATATTTGGATTGATATATTAATGTGGCTATATTGTGGTTGCCTAGAGACAACTTGGAACCCAGTGAGTTAGATGATGATGTTCTTTGTCACTGATTATATCATCTCAGACTTCATGTTCCATTCATACCTTAGAGCAACAGAAAGCCCTTTTCACTGATGAAAGAAGAGCCATTTTTATATTGTGCCTTCCTCATTTCTGTTAGGAGATATTTAAATGGGAGGGCATTTTATTCATTTGATAAATAACCAGTCACGTAGTTTAATATATTTGTAAATCTTTTGGGTTGAGTATTATCTCTTCAAAGAGACTAAAGAGACAGAAATGACAGGATACAAAGAAGGAAAATGTCAAGAAAAACTTTCCAAATTATTTTCTTTCTTATTAATTCAGAGCAAAATGTATAAATGTCTATCACCATGGTTGTTAATTATGTGCCCCCAACTTTATAACTGTGATCATCTGAGATAGACATCCTAAGTCTTTTGACAAGATCAATTAAAAAAACATGATAGGGGCTGGGCGTGGTGGCTCATGTCTGTAATCCAGCACTTTGGGAGGCTGAGGTAGGTGCATCGTGAGGTCAGGAGTCCGAGATCAGCTTGACCAACATAGTGAAACCCTGTCTCTACTAAAAACACAAAAATTAACTGAGCATGACGGCACGTGACTGTAATCCCAGCTACTCAGGAGGCTGAGGCAGGAGAATCGCTTGAGATGGAGGCTGCAGTGAACCGAGATTGCGCCATTGCACTCCAGCCTGGCCACAGAGCAAGACCCCGTCTCAAAAACAAGCAAACAAACAAACATGATATGTGATCATGGCATATGCAGTTGCCCAAAGAGCCAAGATAGCAAGAAATTTTATCTTTCACAAATGCAGATGTATAAAAAGAACATCTCTTTATCTAGAACATGGCAATGTTTTTACATGCATGCACAATGCTTACACACAAAGTCAGTGTTCTCATACTGCACTTTTATGGAGTCAAATTTGCCAAAAAATGAATAAATGATTTAGAACTCTCGAGTCTTTACAAAATATATCCCTCCAGTATTGGAAATGATTTGAAGATGAAATACACAGCATAAAAGTTATACAAAATAATACTAACAATTTAAAATAGTGGGGATAAAAGAAAAACAACAAAAACTAAAAATAGCTAAAAAGAGAATATGACATATGTAAAAGCATATCACAGGGATAGATTCTGAACAAGTTCATGAAAATAGTCCCTAAGAGTTGGCCAGCCTTTATAATCATTAACTATGATTGCTAAGTGTTGCATTGCAACAAATAGCTACTTTTTATCTTTTAGGATATGGCTTTCCTGGGAGAATATATTCACATTCCTTGTCTACATGATGCTATTCTTTATGAAATTCTTCTGTGATTCCATATATACCAACATGAGCATTCCCTATTAATTTTTCCTGTCTTCTGTGCCATGGTTCTATGTAGTTTGGGGTATGCAGACATCTATTTCCAATGTACTGATACAGAGGCTACAAATTTGGCAGAAACTGTACAGGTAATCAAACAGCAAAAATTGTGTTAGCACCTTTTTAATCCTACTGTGGACATAATTATTTTCTAACCAGTCAGTGACTTTTCTGACTTCTTCAGGCTTTAATTCATTAAAAGCTCCTGAATTTTTGTCAGCTGAAAGGAATGTCAGTGTAGACAAATGACACATTTGTAAGCTGACAGTTTTTGCCATCATGGCCAATTCATTCATCTGAATTTTCCACCAAATGGAAAAAAGGACAATAAGAAACCAACAGCTCTGCCTACTATAATGCAACGAATATGATGCAACTATCCTACATACAATCACAATCTCACTAATCCCTTTGTTATAATTTGGCTTTTCAGGATTTTGATATTTGAGATTTTAACAATTTGAGATTGTGATTCTTGAGATTTTAGATATTAGGGATTTTAGACTTCAGAGATTTTAATCTTTTGGAATCGCAACATTCAGAATTACGGCATTCGGGACCGTGTCTTTCAGGGTTATGGTCTTCTGTAGCTACTAGCATCAGAGAAACTCTTCCCTTTGCAGAAGAGATTTTTTATAATGATCCTCAAAAGATCCAAATGATTAAACATTTGGAGATAAGAAAGGCATTGACTGATTATTTGACTTTGTTGTAAAGTGAATCAGAGCAGGTATCTGAGAGTGACATAAAAATTTACATGACAGAATCTTAACGAATGTGGTGGCACTATAAATCTAAAGCCAATCATAAGTGTAAGTAGAAACTCAAGGGAGTATGACTGAGATTTGATCATATAATAGAAGCAGACTGGAGATCAGTGGGAGAGTTATGACCAAGAACATATCTGACTTTTGAGCCTGAGTGTGTGGTAGAGGAGTGGCAGTAAGCACAGGAAATGAGGCTGGCCACGGTGGCTCACACCTGGAATCTCAGCACTCTGGGAGGCCAAGGGGGGCAAATCACGAGGTAAAGAGATCGAGACCATCCTGCTCAATTTGATGAAACCTCGTCCCTACTAAAATACAACAATAACAAAAATGTAAAAAACATGTTGGGAAAGTAATGTTGTTAGGCAAATCCTGTGTTTTACTTTCTTGAGTTATGAATGATTAAATTTGTAATCTTAAAATTACACTGCCATGTGATTCTAAAATTTAGTAAACTGGTTTCACAAATGAAGGGAAAGGGTGACATTGAAAAAGCATGAATTGAACAGAATCATCACATAGATAAATATATTTGAAAGGATGAAACAAGACAGAATTCATGTGTATAAATTAATATTTTTTTCAAGTAAACTATGGAATGCATATGAAACTAAGCAGTAAATATTTACATTTTCTTCAAATGTTAAAATACTTATGGAATGGGATATGGGGTGGCAGTGTGCAGTTATGCTTTTTAAATATTTATGTTCTAATTAAAAATCTTCCCAGATAAAAATCAAACACGTAAAATCTGCAATATGGAGTGGCCATCACTCTAATATATTAAATAAAAATTATCTAATGATTCAAAATAAATTTAATATTTTTAGCTTAACTTTTTAAACATATTGGAATTTGTCATTCTTGGATTTTTGTACCTTATCTGACTGGAAAGGTATTACTAAAATATTAACAAGATAGGCAACAATTTTGGCTTCTTCATTTTAATAAAGTAATTTTCATCCCCCCAATGGGTGAGCCATTGAAGTGCATATGTTTTCTCATTTGAAGCATAATCTTATTTCATTGTTTTATAAATTCCTTTTGCAAAAATGTAGTACTAATATTCTCTAATATATTATCCACCCTTACCTTCTAGAGTTCTCTTCCATAACATTGCTAATAATGAAATAGCTTCCAATCTGTTCACTGCCCATTCTCACTGAAAATCAAACAAAAGTTCTCAAAGCGCATAGACCTGAATCTGAATGCCACAAGTACCATGGCTTACCACTTTTCTTCTCACTTGTTTTTCTATTGACACAGATCCCCTCTTGGTGTTCTTCAAACACACATAGCATGTTCCCACCTTTGGACCTTTGTACATATCTTCCTTCTAACTGAAACACACTTATGATTATCCTCATGATGTATCCCTCTATTGTATTCAGCCCCTATTCAAATACTACCTTATCAAAGAGGTATTTTTCAGAGCACTCCAAAGTCCCTTGTTGTCCAACACTCCCTATCATTTTATCTTGCTTCATTTTTCTGGATTATACTGAGGTATAGTTATATAATCATGTGTTGTTGTAGTCCCACCACAGAAATGTAAGCACCATGAAAACAAAAACTTTTTATTATTCCTGCATTCAAATGTCTACAACAATTAATAGTATATAAGAGATGCTCAGTAAATAATTGTTAAATAAATATATTAATTAAATATATTAACATACTGTTATTTGGCTGGCTTCCCAATAAGAATTTTTTTATTATACTTTAAGTTCCGGGGTATGTGTGCAGAATGTGCAGGTTTGTTACATAGGCATACACATGCCATGGTGCTTTGCTGCATCCAACACCCCATCATCTACATTAGGTATTTCTTCTAATGCTATCCCTCCCCTAGCCCCGACCCCCAACAGGCCTCTCCCTGTGTCCGTGTGATGTTCCCCTCCCTGTGTCCATGTGTTCTCATTGTTTAACACCCACTTACGAGTGAGAACACATGGTGTTTGGTTTTTGTTTTTTGTGCCAGTTTGCTGAGAATGCAGCTTTCCAGCTTTATCCATGTCCCTGCAAAGGAGATGAACTTATCCTTTTTTATGGCTTCATAGTATTCCATGGTGTATCTATTACACATTTTCTTTACCCCGTCTGTCACTGATGGGCATTTGCGTTGCTTCCAAGTCTTTGCTACTGTGAACAGTGCCACAATAAACATACATGTACATGTGTCTTTATAACTGAATACTTTATAATCCTTTGGATATATACCCAGTAATGGAATTGCTGGGTCAAATGGTATTTTCTATTTCTAGGTCCTTGAGGAATCGCCACACTGTTTTCCACAATGGTTGAACTAATTTACACTCCCACCAACAGTGTAAAAGCCTTCCTATTTCTCCACATCCTCTCCAGCATCTGTTGTCTCCTGACTTGTTAACAATCGCTATTCTAACTGGTGTGAGATGGTATCTCAATGTGGTTTTGATTTGCATTTCTCTAATGACTGGTGATGAGTTTTTTTTCATGTTTGTTGGCTGCATAAATGACTTCTTTTGAGAAGTGTCTATTCATATCTTTCACCCACTTTTTGAGGGTGTTGTTTTTTTCTTGTAAATTTGTTTAACTTTGTAGATTCTGGATATTAGCCCTTTGTCAGACAGGTAGACGGCAAATATTTTTTGCATTCTGTTGGCTGCCAGTTCACTCTAATGAGTTTCTTTTGCTGTGCAGCAGCTCTTGTTTAATTAGATCCCATTTGTTTATTTTGGCTTTTGTTGCCATTGCTTTTGGTGTTTTAATCATGAAGTCCTTGCCCGTGCCATGTCCTAAATGGTATTCCCTAGGTTTTCTTCTAGAGTTTTTATGGTGTTAGGCCTTATGTTTAAATCTTTAATCCATCTGGAGTTAAGTTTTGTAAAGGAATAAAGAAGGGATCTAGTTTCAGCTTTCCATACATGGCTAGCCAGTTTTCCCAACACAATTTATTAACTAGGGAATCCTTTCCCCCTTGCTTGCTTTTGTTGGGTTTGTCAAAGATCAAATGGTTGTAGATGTGTGGCATTATTTCTGAGACCTCTGTTCTGTTCCATTGGTCTATATCTCTGTTTTGGTACCAGTACCATGCTGTTTGGTTGCTGTAGCCTTGCAGTATAGTTTGAAGTCAGGTAGTGTGATGCCTGTAGCTTTGTGGTTTTTGCTTAAGATTGTCTTGGCTATGTGGGATCTTTTTTTGGTTCCATATAAAGTTTAAGGTTTTTTTTTTTTTTCCCCAGTTCTGTTAAGAAAGTCAATGGTAGCTTTATGGGGATAGTATTGAATCTATAAATTACATTGGGCAATATGACCATTTTCACTATATTGATTCTTCCTAAACATGAACATGGGATTTTTTTTTGTCTGTTTGTGTCCTCTCTTATTTCCTTGAGCAGTGGTTTGTAGTTCTCCTTGAAGAGGTCCTTCACATCTTTTGTTAGTTGTATTCCTAGATATTTTATTTTCTTTGTAGCAATTGTGAATGGGAGTTCACTCATGATTTGTCTCTCTGTTATTAGTGTAAAGGAATACTTGTTATTTTTGCACATTGATTTTGTATCCTGAGATTTTGCTGAAGTTACTTATCAGCTTAAGGAGATTTTGGGCTGAGACAATGGGGTCTTCTGAATATACAATCATATTGTCTGCAAATAGACAATTTGATTCCTCTTTTCCTAATTCAATACCTTTTATTTCTTTTTCTCACCTGACTGCCCTGGCCAGAACTTCCAATACTATGTTGAATAGAAGTGGTGAGAGAGGGCATCCTTGTCTTGTGCCAGTTTTTAAAGGGAATGCTTCCAGTTTTTGCCCATTCGGTATGATATTGGCTGTGGATTTGTCATAAAGAATTTATTATTTTTACATACATTCCATCGATACCTAGTTTAGTGAGAGTTTTTAGCATAAATGGCTGTTGAATTTTGTCAAAGGTCTTCTCTGCATCTATTGAGATAATCATGTGTTTTTTGTCTTTGGTTCTGTTTATGTGATAGATTAAGTTTATAGATTTGCATATGTTGAACCAGCCTTGCATCCCAGGGATGAAGTCGACTTGATAGTGATGGATAAGATTTTTTATATGCTGTTGAATTCAGTTTGCTGCTGTTTTATTGAGGATTTTTGAATCTATGTTCATCATGGATATTGGCCTGAACTTTTCTTTTTTAGTTGTGTGTCTGCCAGGTTTTAGTTGATGATATTGGTCTCACAAAATGAGTTAGGAAAGATTCCCTCTTTTTGTATTATTTGGAATAGTTTCAGAAGGAATGGTACCAGCTCCTCTTTGTACCTCTGAGAGGTGAACCTGTCTGGTCCTGGACTTCTTTTGATTGGTAGGCTATTAATTGATGCCTCAATTTCAGACCTTATTATTGGCCTACTCAGGGATTCAGCTTCTTCCTGGTTTAGTCTTGGGAGGGTGTTAAGTGTCCAGGAATGTATCCATTTGTTCTATATTTACTGGTTTATTTGAACAGAGGTGTTTGTAGTAATCTCTGATGGTAGTTGTATTTCTTTGGGATCAGTGGTAATATCCCCTTTGTCATTTTTTATTGCATCTATTAGATTCGTTTTTCTTCTTTGTTAGTCTGGCTAGTGGTCTATTTTGTTGATCTTTTCTAAAAACCAGCTCCTGGATTTGTTGATTTTTTTTTTTTGAAGGTTTTTTTGTGTCTCTATTTCCTTCAGTTCTGCTTTAATCTTAATTATTTCTTGTCTTCTGCTAGATTTTGAATTTGTTTGATCTTGCTCCTCTAGTTCTTTTAATTGTGACATTCAGGTGTCGATTTTAGATCTTTCCTTGTTTCTCTTGTGGGCATTTGGTGCTATAAATTTCCCTGTAGACATTACTTAAAATGTGTCCCAGAGATTCTAGTATGTTGTGTCTTCATTCTCATTGGTTCCAAAGAACATCTTTATTTCTGTCTTCATTTCATTGTTTATCCAGTAGTCATTCAGGAGCAGGCTGTTCCTTTTCCATGTAGTTATGTGGTTTTGAGTGAGTATCTTAATCCTGAGTTCTAATTCGATTGCACTGTGGTCTGGGAGACAGTTTGCTACAATTTCTGGTCTTCTGCATTTTTTTGAGGAGTGTTTTACCTCCAATTATGTGGTCAATTTTACAATAAGTGCAGTATGGTAGTGAGAAAAATGTATATTCTGTGGATTTGCAGTGGAGAGTTTTCTAGATGTTTGCTAGCTCCGCTTGGTCCACAGCTGAGTACAAGTCCTGAATATTTTTGTTAATTTCCTGTCTCCTTGATCTGTCTAATATTGAAAATGGGGTGTTAAAGTCTTCCACTATTATTGTGTAGAAGTCTAAGTCTATTTGTAGGTCATTAAGAACTTGCTTCATGTATCTGGGTGCTCCTGTATTAGGTGCATATATATTTAGGATAGTTAGATCTTCTTATTGCATTGATCCCTTTACCATTATGTAATGCCCTTCTTTGTCTCTTTTGATCTTTGTTGGTTTAAAGTCTGTTTTATCCAAGACTAGGATTGCAACCCCTGCTATTTTTGCTCTGAAATTGCTTGGTAAATCTTTCTCTATCTTTTTATTTTGAGCTTATGTGTATGTTTGCATGTGAGATGGGTTTCCTGAATACAGCACACCAATGGGTCTTGACTCTTCATCCAATTTGCCAGTCTATGTCCTTGGATTGGGGCATTTAGCCCATTTACATTTAAGGTTAATATTGTTATGTGTGAATTTGATCCTGCCATTTTGATGCTAGCTGGTTGTTTTGTCCATTAGTTGATGCAGTTTCTTCATAATGTCGATGTTATTTACAATTTGGTATGTTTTTGCTGTGCCTGGTACTGGTTGTTCTTTCCATGTTTAGTGCTTCCTTCAGGAACTCTTCTTGTAAGGCAGGTCTGGTGGTGACAAAATATCTCAGCAGTTGCTTGTCTGTAAAGGATTTTATTTCTCCTTCGTTTCTGAAGCTTAGTTTGGCTGGATATGAAATTCTGGGTTGAAAATTCTTTTCTTTAAGGATGTTGAATATTGGCCCCACTCTCTTCTGGCTTGTAGGGTTTCTGCTAAGGGATCCACTGTGAGTCTGATGAGTTTCCTTTTGTGGGTTATCCGACCTTTCTCTCTGGTGGCCCTTAGCATTTTTTCCTTCATTTCAACTCTGGTGAATCTGAAGATTGCGGGTCTCGGGGTTGCTCTTCTTAAGGAATATCTTTGTGGTATTCTCGTATTTCCTTAATTTGAATGTTGGCCTGCCTTGCTAGGTTGGGAAAGTTCTCCTGGATAATGTCCTGAAGAGTGTTTTTCAACTTAGTTTCATTCTCCCCATTACTTTCAGGTACACCGATCAAATGTAGATTTGGGCTTTTCATGTGATCCCTTATTTCTTGGAGGCTTTGTTCATTTCATTTCACTCTTTTTTCTCTAATCTTGCTTTCTCACTTTATTTCATTAACTTGATCTTCAATCTCTGATATCCTTTCTTCCACTTGATCAATTCAGCTATTGAAACTTGTGTATGCTTCACGAAGTTCTTGTGCTGTTTTTGAGCTCTATCAAGTCATTTATCTTCTTCTCTGTTCTGGTTATTCTAGTTAGCATTTCATCTAACCCTTTTTCAAAGTTCTTAGCTTCCTTGCATTGGGTTAGAACATGCTCCTTTAGCTCAGAGAAGTTTATTACCCACCTTCTGAAGCCTACTTCTGTCAGTTTGTCAAACTCATTCTCCAACCAGTGTTGTTCCCTTGCTGGTGAGGAGTTGTAATCCCTTGGAAGAGAAGAGGCATTCTGATTTCACCCTTCTCGCACTGGTTTCTTCCCATCTTTGTGGATTTATCTACTTTTGGTCATTGAAGTTGGTGACTTTTGGATGATTCTCTGAGTGGACATCCTTTCTGTTCTTCATGGATTTCAGAAACCCTTATAAAAAAAATCATCTGCAATTTTCTCTATTGAATGTAGAATGAGTTTTAAATGCCTCAATATGAGCACCAAAGTGCTTGCCACATGGCCTGACCCACTTCTTTCCAATTTATTCTTCCATTTCCACCTAAAAGAAGTCTTCCAATTTAACCTGTTCCTTATTTCTTAAACTTGTCATGTTACTCACTACCTAGTAGGGTGGTCAGCCCTCCTAGTTTGCCTAGGACTAAAAGGTTTCCTGGAACACAAGACTATCAGTAGTAAAGCTGGCACACTAAGATGAATGGTCATTCTACAACCTCACCTTACTCTTCCCTTTGGCTGGAAGGTCTTCTGTTTTCTTCTTTACTTGCCAAGGTTCCCTGTTTCCTATAAAATCCAACTTCAGTCTCACGTCTTCAGCAAAGTCTTTGAGTTTCTGCCACATTCCATGAGGCTGTCAGTACATTTAATAGCAGCTCTTGTTTATTATTTTAGAAAATACTATTATATTTTTAAATTCATCTATTATTCATATGTATAAATACATTCTGTCCAATGGAATGTATCCCTAGAAAGTAGAAACTATATCTCATTTTTTAATATATCTGGCCATCTGGCATTGTGCTTGAAATGTAGTAAACATTCAACACATTTGTTATTATTGATGGACATATTCTATCCTTTGAAAGCTGACTATCTTAAATGGATAGATAACTATATGGTAGGCTGCTTAAAGAAAGTCTGAGGCAGAGATTAAAATCTAAAATACATGTTTTTGGCAAACTCAAAACAGGAAATAATTTTAGTTTAAAATACAAGGAACAAAACAAAGAACTGCATTAACATTACTCTTTTTGAACAGATAACCAATGTCTTTCTATTATTTCACCCTGAATGCTATGGATTCATGAAATGTCCTTAGGATTGAGGTTTAAATTGGCATCTGCATCATGCCAGGATATGCAGAGAAAGGAGGAAAATACAATGAAACATCTTGATAACTTATAATACAGCATGTTCTACTATTTGGCAGCATCCCAATGACTAACTGAAGTTTTTACTTTTCATCTAGCTATTTTGGTACTGTATAGACACAGTTCAATAACTGGAACAGTAGGAAAATTGCCACAGTAATGCTGAATTTTACTGGCTTAGCAATGAGGGGAAACTCACATATTGCTTGCCAGAAAAATAACTGGCTTTAGTTAGTGCTATTAGTCTCACGCTTTTTAGGAGCACTTAATTTAAAACAAAATTGTGGGCTTAACTCCCACCCTAATGTTTTGAGGCGGCTGTAACAAGCAAATGTTCAAAGTGTTCTTTATCCAACCAAGTGGATAAGCTTCTTGCTCAGGCTCCATCTGTAACAAAAAGATTTTCATTTAATGAGTGGTGATCCCTGATGTAGCACAAGCAAACACATCAAGATGCATTCAAGCTTATGGAACAGAAATTTCTGAGCAGTAAGGTTTAACCTGACAAAATAATCACTAAGGAAAAACAACTTACAAATCACACCAGCCACCAAAATTGAAGTTTGGTTTCCTAACTGGCTTATAATGGTAGCCCTGAAACAATATGAGGGATTGTTAATAAAGGTATAGAGTTACTATCTTATGCCTGCACTTGTAACATTAATTCTGGCCTGTTTCTACAGAGCTGAGACCACATCAACATTTGAAGGATGTTGGGATAATCCCTTCTATACTCAGAGTATCTTAAAAGACTTTACTATATTTCAGCACGTATAAGCCTTCAGTAAGGAAAGTCTCACTATATGTCTTAATCCTCATTTCATCTCCATCAGCAACATGGTTTACTTGCATAAGAGTGGGAAAACAGAATATAAAATGCCTTCTAAAAGAAGTGAAGTGACACAATTTTTTTTTTCCAAGCTGTACCATGGTTTCCCTCAGGCCTGTGAAATCTGAGTTTTTCAGAGGAGTGGAACTAGACTATATAATATTCCTACTTCTACTGTTGTTCATTTTATTATTAATGACAATATCTATAACACTAACATTCCATGCTTAATGCTGTATTCACTTATGATACCTGGTACCTCCTGAGATACCATTGTATCCTTATCTTCAAAGGGCTGATGATAAAGGTAATTAATACACACAAAAAAATAATGCTCACTTAATGCAGATACTGCATTAAGTACTCTGTAAGAATTACTTCTAACCCTTAAGACAATGTCTCCACATAGGAATTATTTTAACCATTTTACAAACAAAGTAAGTGAATTTTTACATATCAGTCGTGTATCAGTTAAAATAAGGGACTCATATGGGGCCTTTTATGGTGGTAGGTCATCTTGTGAACCTTGTAGCTCTTTTTTTTTGTCATACACAGTAATTTTGCTTAAAAGACTGCATAGTTGAGCCTTATATAATTAAAAGAAAGCCACTGGCCAGGCGCGGTGGCTCATGCCTGTAATCCCAGCACTTTGGGAGGCCGAGGCGGGCAGATCACGAGGTCAAGAGATCGAGACCATCCTGGCCAACACGGTGAAACGCCGTCTCTACTAAAAAGACAAAAAAATTACCCAGGCGTGGTGGTATGCACCTGTGGTTCCTGCTACTCGGGAGGCTGAGGCGGGAGAATCGCTTGAACCCAGGAGGCAGAGGGCGGAGGTTGCAGTGAAAGAGAAAAAGAAAGAAAAGAAAAGAAAGAAAGCCATTGATGGAGATGATTAGAATGTCTCAGTGGGCACTGGTAAAATCTTATTTCATTTGCTACCATCCAGATAGTGCATGGGAAAGAGTCAGCTCTCCCTCCTTCATTTTACAAGGTCAACCTCAGAACACGGTTAGAAGTGAAACAAAGTTCTATGTAATGAATGGTAGTGATAAATGTGTTTCTGATAGTTTCTGTAACATTTAGACTAAAACAAATTTGAGAAGCTAACACAAGATACATTCTAAATCAGAAAAACAAGCAAATAAAACCACTGTGTCCCTCAGAGAGATTAGAAAACTAGTATCAGAGTCTGAAGACAGCTTCTCTCCTCTAAACTATAACTTTGGGAAAATTTCTTTCTCAATGAGTGATTTCCATCTTCGACTTTCTATCTTAATGAAGTAGTAAAGGCCTATTGAGTACACATTGATCATCAGAATTCTGTCACTGATGAAGGTTGTTAGAAAAATTTGAGGCTTTTAAAAATTTGAAAATTTGAGACTGAAAGTCACAAGTGGCTGCATAACAGAGTAGTGGTTAATCACACAGATGTTATTTCCACTCTGGCTCATTTTCTAGCTCTACCGAGTATAAACTACCTGAATAATTTACGGTAACACTCTTCACTAGCTTTTGCCTGCATTTTCTTATCGGAAAAAAGAGGAAAACAATAATAACTGTGAGATTATTTGCAAGAAACTAGGTTTGTTGCAAAGATGACCTGAGTTCATGTATGTAAAATGCTTAGAACAGAACTAGCACACATAGTTACCTAAGGAAGGTTCCGATGTAAAGGACTAACATGCACTTGGTAACGTGTAAATTATTCATTCAAAAATGAAAGTATCAATAAAGAATATTTAATATTATTTTTGCTTCTTAAAAACCTTTAGTTCTAAGCCCATGAGATAAATAAACCATAAGTCTACATAAGGGAGGAAGGGAAAAAAAAAAAAAAAAGGAAGGGGTGAGGAGGTGGAACTCGAGTAGCTTAGAAAAGCTATATGCTGTAACAAATATCCTGAAGCAGGAACAGTGTTTGTGACAAAGAGCATCCTTTGCTTTTTTATTGAATTAAAGCATACTGCATTCAGCCAATCCAAGCTATACCGCACCAGACCTCTACTTTCTAATGTTCCATCTATGTTTTAAAAAAATCAGCTGCAAAATGTATAGACAATTTACAAGTCTCAAAGAGCATATTTGTCCTGGGGCTTCCTAGCATAGATGTCCTAATGGAGGACTGTGTTGGTGGAACATCATTAATCAGGCAGCCATAGCCAAGGAGGTGGGTGGCTGCTGATAGTTTTGGCCCATTGGAAATGGCTTTGGATGACTGCCAGGTTGTGTGTAAAATTTTGAAATGTTTCAAACAATACAGTCTTTACAATGTTATAAAATACTAGGGTGGTTAGAGCAGGCTGCAGACTGGCTCTTGGCCAATAAAACCTCAGGATTCCAGTCAGCTGTAACCTGGAGTTTAATGTTGTCTGGGGTGTTCAAGGTCATCTCTCCCCAAAGTCCTGTAGGTCAACTCAGTCTTTATAAAGCTGCCCCATGGAGCTACTGCTTTCTAGTCACCACTGTTCAAAAATCCTTTTAGTTCATTTGCTTTCTCCCTATGAAAACAAAACAAGACAAAAAAACACCAGGAAAAAAAAAAAGTCCTTTTGGGAGTTAACCTTAAAAGTCTTACTCGGAAAGACTTTTTTAAAACATTGTGCTTGCTTTTTTTTTTTTTTACTCCCTTTTTAAATGGAATATACTTGCTATTGACGTGGTGCTAAAGTTAAAATACAAGAAAAGAAATCACCCTCATTCCATTACCCAAAAGCAATCATCTAAATTCATGATTCTTTTCACAGTAGCCCTTCTTTCTATGTGTATTTTATATACTAATGATCATACTAAATATATAATTTATAATTACCTGCTCCCAAACTTTATACCAAAATTCTATTTTGTGTTAATATAAATTTTTAAGTATAATAGGAATGGCAGAAGAATATTTTATTGTGGTTGTACCTTATATCCAACCATTCTCGTATTATTGAATGCTTATGCTGTTTTCTTTCTCAGTGAGGATGCCATGTTAAATAACATTACTCTGATTTGTTAAATGAAGCTTTTCTGTATTTAATATTATTTCCTTAGGATAAATTCCCAGAAGTGACATTAAAGGGTCAAGAAAGATGGACATCTTTAGAGTCTTGACTAATGTTGCCAAATGGCTTTCCAAAGGGATTTTTTTTTTCTCTCCAGTTGACAGCCTGTCAGTACAGTATGAAAGAATCTGTTTCATTCCCTCATCATCAGCAATAGGTAAAAGCGAGCTTTCTTCTAAAGAGAATGACAGTTTTTTAACATTAAAAAGTTAAAAGTTGTTCCCAAATTGTACAAATCAGTAGAGGTACATGTTCAGCAGGGTTACATAGAAAGAGTCATGGATCTACTTCATGAGGATTTTTTTTTCAGGGTGATTTTTTTTTTTTTTAATTTATTCTTCAAGCAAGAAATAATTCCTCCAAACAAAAGGGAACTTAATTCTGAGGCACTGCCATAGCACAACAAACATCAAACACAGAGATAATATAAGATAGAATGCTCCAGATAGAGAAAGGGGGAAAAAAACAAAACAGATCTACCACCTTATGCTCTTTCCCAGGTAATGAGTCAAAGAGCCAGCTAGCAAGAAAGTCTATATTGGGAAACCATTAATAAATGCAGAGTACTTAAAGAACAGACTTTGAGAATGTGTACAAGCAAACTTTAAGAATATTTTGCACCAGGCACAGTGGTTCACACCTGTAATCCCAGCACTTTGGGAGGCCTTAGTGGGTGGATCACCTGAGGTCAAGAGATCAAGACCAGCCTGGCCAACATGGAGAAACCCAGTCTCTACCAAAAATACAAAAATTAGCCGGGCTCTGTGGCACACGCCTGTAGTCCCAGCTACTCGGGAGGCTGAGGCAGGAGAATCACTTGAACTTGGGAGGTGGAGGATGCAGTGAGCTGAGATCACGCCACTGCACTTCAGCCTGGGTGACAGAGCAAGATTCTGTATTAAAAAAAAAAAAATTTTTTTGCAATTATTAACAGAGGCCTTGAATCAAAAAGAGGATGGTCCAGGAGCAATAGTAAGGGGTAAGAGAAGGGTAGGAGATGAAGAAAGGGAACCTGGAAGAAGAATCTGGACTAGACCAGAAGAGACATGACGATTTGTCCTCCCATGCAGATTAAATAGCATTGCCAGCTTCACAGAAATAACTGATATGAGAATCCCAATAAACAAAGTATATTGTTAATGTCTATCTAAATAACTGCATAGTAAAACTTACATTGTTGCCATTCCAGAATATTCTTTGGTCAAGCTTCAACTTAATACATCCTCTGTAAATATTTGTATATGCTTAGGTTAACGGCAATGCACCTTATTACCACAGTTAAGACTTTACTACTTAAAAAATGCAAAACTGATAAACACTTCCTCTTGAAAGGTTGACTCCATTTTTGTCTAGGTGTACTATAAATTATATAATAACTTCCCTGGCCATTGTGTTTCATTTGGGAGTTTATTAGAGACTCTAGCTGGTCGGAGAGAATTTCTTACTCTTCCTCTTTTTTTTTCTTCCTAAGGGTATATATAGTGTTTTGTAAGAACTTACCATATCAACTTCTGAGCTAAACTGCTTTTCAGAAGTGTTCTTGGGAACCTCCATTCATTTTAATGTTTATATTTTATCCACTTTAATAAGTCTAGAATTCTTATCTGGATATTCACATTGATGCTTTTCTTTACCATTTTGGCTGTGGATAGCATTTGTGTTTTGTTTTTCTCTCCTTCAGGTTCCCATCATTTGTGTGTGTTTTCCTGCTTGCTGATAAAAAATAAGTAAAACTCATGCTTCCCACCCATGAGTCCTTCATCTTAAGCAAAGTGAAATCTACAAGGAAAATCATGACTGTATAAGATATTCTGGTCTCAGCGAAACTAGACATATACCAGATGTTGGGCACTTGAAGCCTTCCATCTGTAACATAGTGTGTCTTGATCTCAGTTCTCACATCTGTTACTTAGCTGAGTACTTATTCCTTCTATTCCTCAGTCAGCTCATCTCTTAAACAGAGATAAATATAATACTTATCCCTAGGGTACTGGAGGAAATTAACTGAGTTAACGAGGTAGAGTGCTTAGAACAATGCCTACACAAAGGAGAGAACATTAAATGTGAGATAGTATATGAATTGTTATAAATTCTATCGCCATCTTACATTGATTGCAATGCACTTTCCCTGCTTTGAACCTCCTTCAGTTGTTCTCCATTGCGAAAGCGTCTTCAGCTTATGGATTTCCAGAAGGCTTTGTATGACTTCTCACGTAGCAGTGTTTTTCCCTTCCTTCTTCTCCAGTAGATTGTTTCAGTTTAGGCTATAGATACCATTATCTTCCAAACAAAAAATCCCCACCCACTAAGTCTCTTGATATCTGTGAAGCTATATGTAATTTCATGAGTTAATATACGAAGTTTACTTTATGACTTAAATATACTCATATGAATAAGAGGTATCTAGTGTAAAATCACTACTGAAATCTATATTTAATTCAGTAAGTATTAATGAGTCTTTAAATTATTGTTTTAGCTGAACTTATATTTTAAAACACTCTTTTATTATAACAAAATACTAGGCAATATAGGCTAATGCAAATTTCTGTTCTCATGTGTTTTCCCTTATTTGCTAGTGTTTTTATATATCATAGATTATATATGTTGTTGCTGAAAGAGGTAAAAGTGCTTCCTTTAATTCAGATGTTACCATCCTAACCTTTTAATGACTCTGCTTACATTTTAAATCTCTTTAAAAACATTTCTACCATAATTAAGCAAAATGCTAGATTAATGACTGATTGCAAAGCAGCTGTGTCAAAAATAAACAGAACTTTGAATTCAACAAGCTTTCCTTTCTCCAAACTTTGCTGTGTACATAAACACACCCCATGTCCCCATATCCTCTTCATACTTCACACATGCAAAATTATTCCCAATTAGGTGTTTCTCTATTTGCCTTTTCTTCCTCATTAAAATCATCCCCAGAGCTTAGCCATCTTAATTCACTGCACAGTCTAAAAGTTTTGCACTTCCAATCTCCTACTCTTGAAGATTTTACATTTACAGCAGACTGACTCAGTACACTTTGGAAACTCTGGTGAACAGCTCAGCCCAAAGCTAGTCTTGATGCCCGGCCAACAGGCTTAAACAACAGACATAAAAGCTAAATCTGTACTTCCATTCAGTTATGAGGTTGCCAAGTTAGTTTTCCTGATACTGTACCTACAGTATATCCATCGCCCAATGTCTCAGACTCACTTCATTAACTTTGTGACATCAGCCTCTGATGTTATGAACTCAATTTTGCTAATATAAATGATACAGTACTATATAGAAATTTAAGAGGTTGTAACGTTAGAAGTCTCTTCAAGATTCCCATAACAGTTAAAGAACAAGGAACCAAAATTCCCAGAACCAATCCTTGCTGGGAAATAATTCCTTATATATAATCTTAAAGCTACTCTCCCTCCCCCAAGCCCTCTGCTCTGATTCCCACTTATGTTGCAAATAGCTTTTAATGATAGAACAGGGAAATATATTGTGGTTTCACACTTTGGGGGATTTTATGGTCACTTATCCCTAACTAGGAGATAGAGACACATAGCAGAAAAGTTTGTTTTTTCTTTTTTAACTTAAACTGGTTTAGTATATTATGCTCTTTGTTATATGGATATATTTAAGACATGACACTTCAAAGATCAACTAATAGAAGAATGCTTTCCTAATGACAAGCCTCTATATGCATATTATTTACCCTATATTGGATTTACAAGCTCAGTCACTAACTTGTTGTGGCCGACTGATGCAGAAGTTCCAATTTACCACCATGAATTTACATTACATCACAAAGAGCATGGAAACAAAATGCTGTATTGTTCCCGAGAAGTAAGGAATATTTATCCAACATCAATTAAAACTCAGAAAATGCAGTTTACCTCAAAAAGCCAAATTTATGGAGATTTACTTATATGACTCAAATCTCACTCTTCATATCTTCTCCTTTCTTCAAGCTTAACAGGTCAAAAAATGCCCTAATAGTGGCATATGTTGGTCAATGCATACATGAGGGAAAAAACGCAAGCTGTGTTGTAAAGAAGTTAAGGCACCAGACTTACTAAGTACAACTGCTGGCTTTACTATTAATTGATGCATGTTCTTGAACAAGTTACTTAGCAGCTCAGGATGTTAAGTTTTCCATTGTAAAATGAGAAAAATAATCCACATAGAGCTGTAATGGAACTTTAAATTACATAGTATATGTGAAGCAATTATAATACTTCCTGGTGCCTAGTAAATTAAAATATTATACACACACACACACACACACCATACATATATATTCATATGCAGAATAATGAGTTTTGGTCAATGGTGGACCATATATACAATGAGAGTTTCATAAGATTATAACAGAGCTAAAAAAATTCCTATCCTGTAGTGATACTGTAGCCATCATAACATCATACTCTTATTTTGTGTGTGAATTTGGTGTAACCTAAGTGTACTGTGTTTATAAAGTCTACAGTAGTGTACTGTAATGTCCTATGCCTTCATATTCACTCACCACTCACTCACTGACTTCCTCAGAATGACTTTCAGTCTGGCAAGTTCTATTCATGATAAGTAATTTTTAAAATCTTTTATGCCATATTTTTACTGTCTCTTTTCTATGTTTAGATATACATATATTTATTTGTCATTGTGTTACAGTTGCCTACAGTATTCAATCCAATAACATACTATACAGGTTTGTAGCCTAGAAGCAATAGACTACACCACATAGCCTTGGTGAGCAGCATGCTGTGCCGCCTAGGTTTTTATAAACACACTCTATGATGTTCATGTAATGATGAAATTACCTAACAATGCATTTCTTAGGATGTTTCTAATTAATCACATGACTCTCCTCTCATAAACACACACACACACACACACACACACAGACACACAGACACACACAATTAAAATGTCACATATTCATTGCACCACTATCACAATAGCCAAGCTATGGAAACTGCCTGGATTATCATGGATCTTAAAAAATGTGGTATACACATTTGACAGAATTATTCAGCCTAAAACAACAACCAAAACAAAAACAAGAAAACCCTGCAAAGGCATGATACGGTTTGGCTGTGTTGCCACCCAAATCTCATCTTGAACTGTAGTTCCCATGATCTTCACGTGTTGTAGGAGGGACCTGGTGGCAGGTAATTGAATCATGTGGGTGGTTATCTCCATGCTGTTCTCGTGATAGTGAGTGAGTTCTCACAAGATTTGATGGTTTTCTCAGGGGCTTTCCCCCCACTTTGCTCTGCACTTCTTCTTGCCACCATGTGAAGGATGTGTTTGCTTCTGCTTCTGCCGGGATTGTAAGTTTCCTGAGGCCTCCCTCATCATGCTAAACTGTGAGTCAATTAAACCTCTTTCCTTTATAAATTATCCAGTCTTGGGTATGTCTTTATTAACAGCATGAGAACAGACTAATACAGGCAACAATATGAAGCTTGGTGGCATTATGCTAAGTCAAGCAAGCTAGTCATGTAAAGAATAATACTGCAGGATTCTACTTCCACGACTATCAAAAGTAGGCAAATTCATAGGAATAAAGAAGACAGCTATGGTTGCCAGAGACTGGGGGCAGAGGGAAATGGAGAAATGTTAATCAAGGGATATATCAGTTCAGTCATGCAAGATGAATAAATTCTAATGATCTGCTGTATCAAAAAATACAACATTTTGGTTAGACAGGATGAATAATGTTAAGAGGTCTATTGTACAACATGGTGACTAGACTTAATAATAATGCATTGTATTTTGAAAATTGCTGAGAGTAGGTTTAGGTGTTCTCTCCACAAAAAAAATGGTAGGTGAGGTAATGCATATGTTAATTAGCTCAATTGAGCCATTCCACAATGTATACATAATTACAAACATCATACAATTTCCATCAATTTTTTAAATTTATTTTTATTTAATTTATTTATTTTGAGACGGGGTTTTGCTCTTATCACCCAGGCTGTAGTGCAGTGGCATGATCTGGGCTTACTGCAACATCTGTCTCCCAGGTTCAAGTGACTCTTCTGCCTCAGCTTTCCAAGAAGTGGGGATTACAGGTGCCTGCCATCACAGCCAGCTAATTTTTGTATTTTTAGTAGGGATGGGTTTTCACCCTGTTGACCAGGCTGGTCTCAAACTCCTAACCTCAGGTGATCCACTTGCCTCAGCCTCCCAAAGTGCTGGGATTATAGGCGTGAGCCACCATGCCAGGCCTGTCAATTGCTTTTTTAAAAAGATCTGATGTACAACATTGTGCTTATAGATAACAATACTGTATTGTAGATTTAAAATCTGTAAAGACTATAAGACCATGTTGACTGGTCTTACCACAATAAAAAAGGAAGGAAAAGAAAGAAAATCTTTTTCAGTTGAATATTTACTGAATCATTATTTTTTCTTTTTCTTTTATTTTTTACTTTAAAGATATAATTGCCCTTAAACATCTTTAATGGTAACATTGATCCAAATTTAAATTGATTTCTCCTATGCTTACCTTCTAAATCAAATGCCTGTGTATCTTCTGGAATACGAGCATGAGGGATCCTTTGTTGCCACTATGTCAATATTGTGGGGAAAGTAAAGACACGGATAGCACTAATTATCATTAATCTTGGCCCAGGCCTTCATATGACCTATGTGGTCTTAGGAAAGTCACACATCTATTGTTTTTATAAATTCTTAAAAAAAAAAAAAAGTCTGCTGTTACTGTCTCACTAGAACTATTACATCCAAGTCTCAGTTCAAATGTCCCTTCTTCCGTAAAGACAAAATGTTTCAAGTTTTCCATTATGTTTGTAATGGAAACACTTAGAATATTTCCAACATAGATCATTGTTTACATACTTGTGCTATTTGCTGCCTTTAGAGAGTAAGACTTTTCTTTGGTTTGAATGTCCCCTCCTAAAATCATGTTAAAATTTAATTGCCAATCTAACAGTATTAGGAGGCAGACTCTTTAAGAAATGATTAGGCTGTGAGAGCTCTGCTATCATGAGTGGATTAATGCCATCATTTCAGAAGTAGGTTAGTTATTGCACGAGTGAGTTCCTAATAAAAGAAAAAGTTTGTTGTCCCCCATTCCTTCTTTTTGCTCTCTCCTGCTCCCTCTGTCTCATGCTGACTTGCACTTGCTGCCCTTCACCGTGGGATGACCTAGGTCATATGCTGACACCATGCTCTTGGTTTTCCAGCCTGTAGGAAAACAATCATGAGCAAAATACATTTCTGGTCTTTATAAGTTACCCAGTCTGTGGTATTCTGTTATAGCAGCGCAAAAGGGACTCAGACAGCAACTTCCTTTGTGTCTCCCATCAGAGCCTGTCACATACCTTGGGAAAAGATTGTGTAGACACTTGCTGAGTTGAATTAAACAATAAACATGAAAGTATAGCATACTATGGCTATATAGAGTGGTGGTTGGGATTAAAATCTAGATTGTTGGGTTGATATTTTAGTGGAGCAAGCATTTCTCTTTGAATAAGGATTCCAAATTCCCATATTTGGAAACAAACATTTGGCTGTTATTATTGGATCCTATGTATTTTCTTATGTTACTTTTAGTGTCAAAAGATTAAAAAGATGCTTAACCCAAAAAATGGCTAACTACAAATTTCAACTTTTAAATCTATAATAGGGAAAAAGAATGTAAAATATCTTGTAAGTTAATTTGTACATCTTACTACAACTATAATACAATCACTTTTTCTACTATTCCCAATAGCTTCATGTCAAAAATGTAATAATGATGGGCTTTGGGCTTATCAGAACAAAGGCTTGAATTAGGCAGATAGATTGTTTCAAACAGCAGCATGACAGTAAAAAGATTAATGGGACACATCTTGGAAATGAATATATAATAACATACTATTTTCTCAGATTTCCCCTGTCCCCTCAAAAGCAATGAATAGTATTTACCCACCAATGCCACTAAATGGGAGAATTAAAAGTAGGGGAAAAAATATCAGTCACAGGTAGTCTGCTTCTGGAAGGCCTCTAATTCTATTTCCTGTTTGACATATTATTTTATTCCCATTTTCTCTAAATGTAATATAGTAACTTTCCATAATAAACGATTCTCTAATTGGCCACTTCTTTGATTGGCATTTTCAGATTTTTTCAAGGACGCTATTGGTCGTTCCTTCACATATTGCAAAAATAAACGAAAAAACTGAACCACATGCCATTGTTGGGCAGAATTTTCTGAATTTGTCTTGAAGCCAAGAGAATTTATTTGACTGTCTGGGGAGTATCGAGGCAGATCTCTTATTCTCAAACAGACACCAAAGTTGCTTGAACAAATGGTTCGTGTTAGCTGGAGAAAGACACTGAATGGAAACCATGTGCCTCTGAACCTTGTGGTTTCAAGTTGAACCACAAACAGTGAGAAGAGCTGTCAGTCTCTAGTCTTGATTTCAGCCATGCTCATGGGGAAGAGAAAAACTGTCAGTGCCACCTCTTACACTGTCTTAATAAAGAGATCTGTGAGCTCGTGCAGTAGACAGTCACTGGGTGAGGAGTAAGAGACAGAATCTCAGGCAGCTTCCAGTGGGATGTAATAAAGACATGATTTTTCTCTGTGGACACCCACACGTGGTAAAGATAGCAAATCAAGGCCTTGCTGAGGAACAGAAACAACTCAGGGAGGCTAAGCAACATAAAAATCTGGCATCCTCTTATAGCTATCATAAAGGTGAAGAAAAACATCCTAGAAGAATTAGTTGTGAGACCCAAGACGGTTAAGGTTACTAGAAGAGAAAAACAAGAAAGATAAACTTCTAACTGCTACCATTTATCAAACTCCAACGGCAATAAGGGAATGTTATAAAGGAATGTTAAGTGCTATTTTATATCACAATGGCAAGAGAATGGTTTAACTGCATGTAAGCATGGCTTCCTCGGTGGATACAGGCATGCCTTCATTCAGCCATTTAGATTATGGAATCAGTTTCTGAAAAATGGAATAAAGTTTGATGTTGAGTTATCTATCAACTGAAAGGAATAGTAAAAATATTTTTTGTTTCCTCTTCTGTGTCTTCTGTTAAAGAGCCTCTTTGTCTCAGACTGATTTACTTTAAGCAGCTAGCACGTCTGCTAGTTTAGAGAAAAGGATAAAGAATAACAAATAAATTGTAACTGTTTATTGCAGTGAATATTAAACTTTCAAGTATTCTACAAATGTACAATACTGGCATGCCGTGTTGATACTGGGGGAGGCTGTGCCTGTGTGGGGGCAGGGAGCTTATGGGAGATCTCTGTACTTTCCTTTCTTTTGAGGTGAATCTAAAACCGCTCTAAAAATATTCTTGAAAAGCATACTAGGCCAGGCGTGGTGGCTCGTGCCTGCAATCCCGGCGCTTTGGGAGACCGAGGTGGGCGGATCATCTGCCGTCAGGAGTTCAAGATCACCCTGGCCAACATGGTGAAACACTGTCTCTACTAAAAATACGATAATTAGCCAGGTGTGGTGGTAGCTACCTGTAATCCCGTCTACTTGGGAGGCTGAGGCAGGAGAATTGGTTGGATCTGGGAGGCGGATGTTGCAGCAGTGAGCCAGGACTGCTCCACTGCACTGCAGCCTGGGCGAGAGAGCGAGACTCCATCTCAGAAAAAAAAAAAAAAGGGAGGAAAAAAAGTGCTAAATGTGTTATTGTGATATGCAGGAGACTAAAATCAAGTATAACTTGAAAAGTAGGCCAAGCGACTCTATGAAGAATAAATAAATATGTACCTACAAAAATGTTAATAATTTAAAAATTTAGAAAATGAATATAAATATATAATTACATATATTATATATGTATTTATGTATATACACATACATATAACTATAGAGAAAGAGTATGTATATACTCACATACACATGCACACACACACATACACACACACACACACACACACACACACACACACACACACATTTTTACAAATTTAATATGTTGATTTATACCTAGAATCAAGCAGCTTTGTGGGACTTGGAGGTTTTATAATATAGAAGAGATAAACTGCAATTACTTTTGACCATTTTGCTAATCTTTTTCTAAGAAATTCAATAGTCCAAGCTAATGTCGATCTCGTTTTATTTCAGCAAAAATAACTGTGACATGCTCACAGATTATCCTTTCTGTCTGTTTTCCATTCACCTCTGTTTTTCATTCATCTGTTTTCTGTTCACGTCTGTACCATTTCTTTCTGTTTTCCCAAGAAATGAGCCCACTGAGATAAAGACTGACCTAACAAGAACACTTTAGGGTAAAAAATAGAAAAAAAATCCATTTCTGAAGTTCTTTTTAGACCTACTGTTTTGAGCATTGGTTTGCAAATTTGCCTGCAAATGGAGTCAGTATAAATTTTTAAAACTAGATCTTAAAACAGACACAATTATAATATGTTGGATGAAACCCAGTTTTCAGTACATATATTTACTGGGTGAAAAATATCTTAAAATTAGAGCATTCAGTTATGTTATCATTTGAACAGAATTATTTTACACTGTCTAAATGACATTAACTCTATAATTTTCAGGTGAAAGATGAGAACTCACCTAGCCATCAATTGGATGTTGTGTCATCTGTGTACTTTAATGAATAAGATAACCTACATGGGTAGATTATCTTTTACTTGGTACATTTTAAGAAATAAAGAAATTTCTGATAATGCTAATTATCAAGCAAAATGAGGTACACCATCATTCCAAAACACATTCCAAAGAATCAATGTATTTGTTCAAATAAAGAAATTAACTAAAACAATACACATATCAGACTCCCAAAGGGTCAACAACAACCCATAAGCTCATAGACCCATCTGCTCAGAACTAATTTTGAGCCCATGTGTCAGTCAGTATTTATTAACTACCTACTATGTGTCAAGCACATGTGGAATTTGTCAGTCTATATTCTAATGCTACAGAATGTTCTTGGAATGGCTAACCCATTTCAAGACCTATGTTGACTATAATGTCTGATCACTTTTACATTCTCCAAATATCTGCATTACAGTGGTAAGTGCTGTATAAGCAAGACATTCCCAAACACCATCATATATTATCCCTATGTAATTGATCAAATTGCAGATATTCTGCACGTTTACATTTGATATACATTACATGAGATAATGCTGAATATGTCATTTGTGCTCATGATTAATGTAAATTGAACGTTACTGTTGTAGTATCTAATTTTCTGAAAGGCTAAGGTGAAAATTTTCCTATTTTAATATTTCTGAAATTAAGATGTATCTTATCATGGAGTATAGATTTGGTATGGCTTGTATTTACTCTTCCATTGGCCTCTCCCAGCCTAAAAACTATCATTACATTACATTTATATCTTAAAGTGGAAGATTGTTTAGAAGAAAGAGATACAAGAGTTTCCCTAAGTAGTTCAATAACCCTATGCACGTATCATTCTTCCTTCCAAGTAGGGGAAGGAGAAGACAAATGCAAAGTTCATCAATTTTCAGTTTGGCTGATAGACAAAGCCTGAGTATTATTGTAGAATATCATAGTCCATATTATCGATTTCCAGCAGATGGCATCTCATACTTTTAAGTTAGTCATTGAGGAGCCTATGGGAAGGAGGCGTCCTCGCTTGGATAACACACCGAACTTAAAATTACGCTTGTGTTTCATGAAAGTACATTTGCCAGCACAGTCACCTAGAATGAGAATTTCTGTAACTAGCCTCAGCATGTGGTCAGTAAGAGTGCCCACAAACATTTAGTATTTTCAGCAGAACCAAAGCATAGTGCACATTTCAATGACGGTGCCTCCTGTTTTAGAACAGTCTGCACAACATAATTGTAGGACAAGGTGGGAATTATGAGTCTTAAACAAGCATTGTAGGTGGGGATAACATGTGTATTAAAATAACGAAAACCACTGGCTCTGCTTTTTTGCAGATAACCCTCACACAGCTATGATTCACAGCACTGTACAGCTATATCTTTCTGAAGAAAATCTTACGGTATTTAACTATGCCTTCTGAGTAGATAATTTTTCCACTTTTGTTAAAACTTCCATTACAATAATATTTGTTTTCTGTACTTTAATGAATAACTTAAAAACACATATTAACACATGAATTTTTGTGTTCTAGGCAAACTTGAGAACTAATGCTCAAAATGGCAGGGTTAAAAGGAACTTCAGAAATGGATTTCTTTCCAGTGCTCTTGATGGGATAGTGTCTATCTGAGTGAGCTGATTTCTTCGAGAAACAGAAATAAATGGTACAGAGGTAAATGATAGGAGAGCTGAACAGAAAACAGAGGTCAATGGAAAATGGAAGTGAAGGTTAATCTGTGAGCATCTCACAGATACTTCTACTAAAGCAGAATGAGATCTATACTTCCTTGGGCTAATGAATTTCTTAGAAAAATAATGGGTAAAATGTTTGAAAGTAATTTCAGTTTATCTCATGTTGTCTAACAGTCACTTGAAGATGAAAGAAATTTCATGTGGCAATAGCTAAGCATGGCTTTTTTTTTTTACACCATATTTTATTAGACCGTGGAATCTTCACCTCATTTTTAGTCAAATTGTTCAAAAGGACTCTTTCTCAGAAGTCTATTTGTTCTTGAATTTCAACTAATGATGTTAAAGTGCATATCAACAAGAATAAATAAGCCCTCATTTGGTTCAGTTATCAACACTGAAATCAGCAACTGATTTCAGTGAATTCAGTGATTTCAAGAAGAAAGGATACATTTGAGCTATGCTGTGCCTTCAGCTTAATAGGAATTCATTAAAGCTCTTAAGGTGAAGAAATAGCATCACATTTTAAGATAATACAATACTAAGTTACATTTTTAAGTTTAAATGACATCATAAAAAATGGCACATAACAGAATGCTAACTGAATGTCCCAAAGAATAGAAACAAAAGCAGTTCACATTGGAAACTATTTTAGATAAGAAATGTTGATGCTGAAATGAAGACAAAAATCAAATAAGTTATTCTTTTGGAAGAGATAACAAAATTTGTCAACTGAATAAACGTGAGAATTGAAATGAAACCTATAGATGAGTACATATTGACAGAATGCTGGTAGCAAAAATCTACAATGAATCACCAATTTTAGATAATGGATAAAAATGCTGACTTTTATGATCTAAAAAAAAAGACATTTTTATTGAAATGTCTAGAGAGTTGTAAATGTAGGTCTGAAGTTCAAGAGAAGTTGGAAACAAAGCTTTATCTAAGAGTCTTCCATGCAGAAATAAGAGTATAAAACTCTGGGGTGGGAAAATTTCTGATATAGGGAGTATAGAGAAAGAAATGGAGAATAATGGGAACCACAAGGTAATGAAACTTGGGTTAGATAATCATTTCATCTGCCTTTTGCTCTTCTATAATATGCATGACTTCAACTTCTGTAAAGTGAGGCCAACTCATACTATGGATTAGTTTAACAATAAATTAAAAGAAAAAGGTTCCACCATTGTATTCACATTATGAGTCTTAGCATCCCTCGTATGTTCCTATTACTTCTTAGAAACTGAAGGAGAAACTAATTATAATGTATTTATTTGTATTGACTATGAAATGTTTTGTTCCCAAATACTTTTCTCTCTCACTTATCAGTCAATGATCAAATTCTTCTAAAGATAAAATTAAGATTGTTTTATGTTTTACATTAAACAGAAACATGTAATTCTGTCTAATTAAATGGCTCCTATTTAATCATTCCTAGACACTTTTGGCAAAAACAAAAATTTAAAGTATTGAACAAATGAATAGTCTTCGTATGTAGTATTTTTCTTTTCTTTTTTATTATACTTTAATTTTGGGGGTATATGTACAGATCGTGCAGGTTTGTTACATAGATATACATGTGCCATGGTGGTGGTTTGCTGCACCCATCACACCATCATCTACATTAGGTATTTCTCCTAATGCTATCCCTCCCTTATCCTCCCATCCCCTACTATTCCTTCCCTAGCCCTGCAATCCTCAGGCCTTGGCATATGATGTTCCCCTCCCCATGTCCATGTGTTCTCATTGTTCAACACCCACCTATGAGTGAGAACATGCGGTGCTTGGTTTCCTATTCTTGTGTCAGTTTGCTGAGAGTGATGGTTTCCAGCTTTATCCATGTCT
>PVKP010000380.1:0-205881 GCA_004027715.1 Plecturocebus donacophilus | reverse complement strand
CGCGCTGGGTGCCGGCAAAACAGCCGCGCCGGCCAAAAGAGTCGCGCCGGCGACCCGCGTGGCTTCTCCGCCGGGAATCTCCCGGTCTGTGGGCAACAAAAACTCGTCGGAAAGTGCGGCGTCCACTCGTTCTCTGCGCTTTCACTGGGAGCTACATTCCTGAGCTGTTGCTAGTCGGCCATCTTGGATCTCTCCTCCTTAATTTAAATTTTTTAACACTTCTAAATCTCTTCTTTTGTTAAGTGACTATCCAGTATATTAAAAAAAGTGTTAGGTTTTTGTTTGCTTGTTTTTGTCTAATACAAATCTGAGACTAATTCTTCTGCCATAGTTCTTTCAATTACCCTTGGTTGGCTGAAGTTCATCCTGTAGAAATTCTTCCATAGAGTTCATGAGAATAATACTTCCTTGGATATTATATATGCAAAAATCTCTGCATGCAGTATTTGTACTAGCATGAGAACTTGATTAAAAATAAATCTCACTCTGCTTCTACCATTAGCAGAATGTTGGCATCTCTGCAAAATTCATGTGTTGAAAACTAATTCCTGATGTGATGGTATTAGGATGTAGGGCCTTTGGGAGGAGATTAGGTCACAAGGGTAAAGCCCTCATGAATGGGATTAGTACCCTTCTTAAAAAAAGGCTCCAGAAAGCTCCTCTGCTCCTTCTGCCATATGAAGACACAGCAAGAAGGTTCTGTCTATGAACCAAGAGGGGAGGCCTCACCAACAAATTAATCTGATCACACCTCAATCTTAGACTTGGCAGCCTCTAGAACTTTTGGACATAACTTCCTGTTGTTTATGAGCCAACCAGTATGGCACTCTTTTTTAGGACCCTAAAGGGACTAAGACAACTTCCTTTGAGGATCTTGTAGGTCTTCTTGCAATAAATGTCACTCTTGCAAAGTCTGTGGACAGCCTGAATTTTCTCAGTGCATAGATGCTTTATCTGTTGCCTGTCCAAAGAATTTGTTTTGTACATTTGATGTCCAATATATTTATTAGTTCAAGGCTCAATATCAATTTTGGGGGCTAAATTTGCAGGAGATAGTGCAGAGTGCATTCTTATATTTAGATTCAAGTTTTTTGCATTGTAAAACTCTTAAGCTCTACTTTAGTTACTATATTTTGTTGCGTAGTATGAATAAGACAAATCTTCAAGTCTGAAGAAACAAAACACCTTGATAACTTCGGGGCTGATACAATACTGTTTAACTCATTATTACCATTAATTACCCCTAGAACTACTGAGATTAATATATGCTGTGTAATTGGGCCTTATTCCTGGCAGACCATGTCAAACTTAAACCTTAAAAAAAAAAAAATCACATAAATTCCAGAGATTTCCATGGGTGCTACATGAACAGCTTTCTTGTATTTAGTTGTTATATTTTGAATAATGAGATTTATCCGGATGTGTCTGAATTCATGTTATAATCAGTTGTGTTAACCTGGGCTCATGATTTTGATTTTATAACAGCAGTACTATGTACTCAAGACAGTCTTGTAGGTAATGGTAATCATACGCCATTTCTTAAACCTGTAGCCTTTTGGCTTTTAAAGGTACAGGTCCTCCCACTCCCAAAAGGTCTAGAAGTAGGTCCTAATAACAAAATGATGAGTCTAAAAAGGGACCTATTTGAAACAATCAGTGAGAGGGCCTATTTTTCTACAAAAGAATAAATAGAACATTGTACTGGCTCACTTTATGATTTTGACATTTTTTTCTCTTTTCCAGTCTTATCTGTTCTGCTTTGCCCTCTCTCTCACTTGGAAACTGTACTTAATGAGTGGGGGTCCAGGCCACATATCCTGGCTCAGTGTCACATATACCTCAACAGTCCATGAGTCACTCTCTTGTTTCTTGGAAAGAGAAGGCAGGCTTGTCTAACTATCAACTTGGTGAACTCCCACGGTTCCCCGGAGCATGAGCTGAAAGAAAATCTCTTTTCAACAACCATTCCCTAGCCAACACTAACATAATGGAGAGCATGTAAACAGTTGGCTGGACTGATTGTTACAAGGGTTGAAGAAAAGCAAGAGTGGCTTTCACTCAGACAATGGAATCTTCACTTTATATGCAAATTTCTTGGCTCCCATTTCTGGGACTTTTCACACTTCAGAGTGTGCAGTCTCACAATGTACTAACACTCCTCACAAAGCCCAGAGCACAGAACTCTCAGGTCACTACCACAGGACTTCAATTTCACTGACTTTGGATGACCTGTGCTTCAAAGCAAGAACTAAACTCCAGAGCTGGGTTTTTTAGGTTTTTGCTGTACACCCTTCCCTTTCAAGACTCTCCTAAATGGGTTTAATTCTAGCTTTATCACAGCTGTTGGCAAACCAAGTAAACATTAGGATCTCAAAATTATGTAGTTAATTATATATTACTGTGAAGTACTATGCTGAGGAATGATCATGTCTTCCAAACTATTTGAACATAACAATAGAAAACACACAAAAACACATGGATGCAAGAGAGTGATGCCAGGTTTGGCTTCTGTGCCATCAGTCTTTTAATGTAAAAATGTAACAAAAAAAGACTGTGATTGAAACTTTTAAATTTCATGTTTTTCTTTCTCCCAGTAATAAACTGTCAATGTTGAGAAAGTGTCCAATTTTGCTTAAAGATAAACTACAGCAAATTTACCAGCACAGATTCTGACTCTGTCATTTGCTTTGACAGCAGAAGTATAAATCCAAAATTATGAAGTGCTTTTTCTCATCTTTTGGCTATAATTGTAAGTGATAATAACTGAATGCTACTCATATTACAGTCAGTGTCTGTATATGTGTATATATATATATTTTTTCTTTAGTTCTTTGGGCATAAAGTATCCCTTAATTCCAGGGATTTTGCAAATGTCCTTATAAAAAGTATTAGATTTTGTTTTGTATGTAATTACAGAAATCTTAAGGTGGTGTTTGTATAATTGAAAATATTTTATTGTAAGGGGAATATTTAAGTGACTCAGATGTTTCCACAGTTATTAAATATCATGGGGGAGAATCCAAATGGCTGAGAATATGTTTTTATAAAACATGTAGTGTTTGTTATGAGGAAAAGGATTTTTCAAATATTAAATTTGTATCACTTAAATATGCTGAATATAAAATTATTGTTTTTATTTCATAAGTGAATTAACATTTCATAAGATTCTAATGCATGCCAGATACTTGGCAGAGTGCTAAAGAATCAATGACCTGAGCTAAAATATGTACTGAGAATGGATTAGCTTATAAGAATTCTTTTAAGGACAATATCCCTAATGAACATTGTTGTGAAAATCCTCAGTAAAATACTGGCAAACCAAATCCAGCAGCACGTCAAAAACCTTTTCCACCTTGATCAAGTCAGCTTCATCCCTGGGATGCAATGCTGGTTTATCATAATGCAAATCAATAAGTGTAATCCATCACATACACAGAACCAATGCCAAAAACCACATGATTATCTCAATAGATGCAGATAAGGCCTTCGATAAAATTCAACATCCCTTTATGCTAAAAACATCCAATAAGCTAGGTATTGATGGAATGTATCCCAAAAATAATAAGAGCTATTAATGGCAAACCTACAGCCATTATCATACTGAATAGGCAAAAGCTGGAAGCATTCTTTTTGAATACCAGCAAAAGACAAGGATGCCCTCTCATCACTCCTATTCAACATAATATTGGAAGTTCTGACCAGGGCAATCAGGCAAGAGAAAGAAATAAAAGGTATTCAAATAGGAAAAGTGGAATCCAAATTGTCTCCATTTGCAGATGACATGATAGCATATTGAGAAAACCCCATTGTCTCAGCCCCAAAACTCTTTAAGCTGATAAGCAACTTCAGCAAAGTCTCAGGATAAAAAATCTATGTGCAAAAATCACAAAGATTCCTATACACCAATAAGAGACAAACAGCCAAATCATGAGCAAACTCCCATTCATAATTGCTACCAAGAAAATTAAATATCTAGGAATACAACTTACCAGGGATGTGAAAGACTGCTTCAAGGAGAATCACAAACCACTTCTCAAGGAAATAAGACGGGACACAAACAAATGGAAAAACATTTCATGCTCATGGTTAGGAAGAAGCAATATTGTGAAAATGGCCATACTACCCAAAGTAATTTATAGATTCATTGCTATCACCATCAATCTACCATTGACTTTCTTCACAGAATTAGAAAAAACTACTTTAAATTTCATATAGAACCAAGAAAGAGCCCGCATAGCCAAAACAGTCCTAAGCAAAAAAGAACAAAGCTAGAGGCATTACCCTACCTGACTTCAAACTATACTATAAGGCTATAGTAACCAAAACAGTATGGTACTGTAACCAAAACAGATATATAGACCAGTAAAACAGAACAGAACAGAAGTAATGCCACACATCTACAGTCATCTGATCTTTGACAAACCTAACAAAAGCAAGCAAAGGGGAAAGGATTCCCTATTTAATAAATGGTGGTGGGAAAACTGGCTAGCCACATGCAGAAAACGGAATCTGGACCCGTTTCTTTCACCTTATACAAAAATTAACTTAAGATGGATTAAAGACTTAAACATAAGAACTAAAACCATTAAAACCCTGGAAGAAAACCTAGGCAATACCATTCAGGACATAGGCATGGGGAAAGAGTTAATGACTAAAACACCGAAAGCATTGGCAACAAAAGCCAAAATTGACAAATGGGATCTAATTAAACTAAAGGGCTTCTGCACAGCAAAAGAAACTATCATAAGAGTGAATAGGCAACCTACAGAATGGGAGAAAATTTTTGCAATTTATCTATCTGACAAAGGTCTAATATCAATAATCTATAAGGAACTTAAACAAAATTACAAGAAGAAAACAAATAACCCCATTGAAAAGTGGGTAAAGGATATGAACAGACACTTCTCAAGAGAAGACATTTATGCAGCCAAAAGACATATGAAAAAAAGCTCATCATCACTGGTCATTAGAGAAATGCCAAGCAAAACCACAAGGAGAGACCATCTCATGCCAGTTAAAATGACCATGATTAAAAAGTCAGGCCACAAGAGATGCTGGAGAGGATGTGGAGAAATAGGAATACTTTTACACTCTCAGTAGGAGTGTAAATTAGGTCAACCATTGTGGAAGATAGTATGGAAATTCCTCATGGTTCTAGAACCAGAAATACCATTTGACCTAGCAATCCCATTACTGGATATATATTCAAAGGATTACAAATCATTCTACTATAAAGACACATGAACACATATGTTTATTGCAGCACTTTTCATAATAGCAAAAACACAGAACCAACCCAAATGCCTATCAATGATAGACTGGATAAAGAAAATGTGGCATATATACACCATGGAATACTATGCAGCCATAAAAATGGATGAGTTCATGTCCTTTGTGGGGACATGGATGAAGCTGTAAACCAACATTATCAGCAGACTAACACAGGAACAGACAACCAAATACCACATGTTCTCACTCACAAGTGAGAGTTGAACAATGAGGGGAACAGGGAGGGGACACAGGGAGGGGAACATCACACACCGGGATCTGTTGGAAGGTAGGGGCTATGGGAGATACAGCATTAGGAGAAATATCTAATGTAGAAGATGTGTTGATGGGTGCAGCAAACCACCATGGCATGTGTATACCTATGTAACAAAGATGCACATTCTGCATGTTTCCCAGAACATATATATATATATGTACATATATATATATATGCAGATTGACACATATGTTAAATTTTATTTAAAAATAAATAAATTGCAGTTTAAAAAACAAAAGGAGAGTGCAGTATTTCATTTGCCTTGGAAAATAGAAAGATGAAGGGTTGGCTTTCTCTCTCAAAGACTCTACCATTGCTAGGAGCAATAAAACATGCAAATGGAAAGCACTATACAAAGCAGAGTATGATCACACCAAAAGAGAGGTGCCATGTTCAGACATTAGAGAAGTTAGAGGAGATTTCAGACTATAGGGACAGAATTAATTTCATTGCCAGTTAAACTAAGTCTTTGAAGGACCAGTGAAAGATTCAAACAGAAAGAGATAAGTTCAAGGAATAAGTATTTTTGGCAGATAGAATAGCATAAAAATTACTCTTAGTTGGCCAAACCACATAGAGAGGTTTATAATCAATTATGGTGACTGGTTTTTATAAAAAATATTCCAAATTGAAACATCTACCGAATAAGGTGACCAGGGTGGTGAGATGATTTTAAACCATGTGATGTTGTGAATAGATGATCTAAAATAGAAGAGAATTAATTAAGAACGACATGATAATTGTCTTCACATCCTTGACAGTTAGTAATGTGAAAGAGGAATTAGCTATAACTCTGAATATAATAGAAGCAGAGCCAATACCAACTGTAGACACTACAAGATCAACTTCAACATAAGAAATACGTATTCAACAGTAAAAACTATTTTAAAATGGGAGGGGATGACTTCAGGAGGAAGATTTTCAAGTAAGGCAGTGTGTATAGTGGGCAGAGCCTCACTGCCAAAGAACAATTCTCACAAGCTGCATAACCATTATAAGCTACTTACACTCTAAGCTTCTGTTAAAGCTCATTTCTAAAACGGGAAAATTCATTAAATATTTACCTCACAAGGCTATTTTGAGTATCCAGTGAGTGCCTAACCTTTATAATTCCTGGAATATTATAAATGGTATGATATGGTTTGGCTCTGTGTCCCCAGTGAAATCTCATGTCGAATTGTGATCCCCACCTGTCAGAGGAGGGACCTGGTGGTAGCTGATTGGATCATGGGGGCAGATTTCTCCCTTGCTGTTCTCATGACAGTGAGTTAGTTCTAATGCTATCTGATGGTTTAAGAGTGTGTGGCACTTCCCCCTTCACTCTCTCGCTCTCCTGCTGCAATGAGAAGAAAATACTTGCTTCCCCTTCACCTGTCATGATTGTAAGTTTCCTGAGGTCTCCCAGTCATGCTTTCTTTTAAGCCTGTGGTACTGTGAGTCAATTAAACCTGTTTTCTTCATAATTACTCAGTCTCAGGTAGCTCTTTATAGCACTGTGAGAAGGGACTAATACAAGTGCTTTATAAATTTAGCAAATTAATGGCTGGGCAATCTCTTAATAGCTATTATAGATGTAGATCCGAACACAAAATGCTAGTTTATACTTCAAGTCGTGTCTCTCTAATTTTTTGTCTGTAAAGCTTTGCTTATAATGCAAATAAGTAATCCTTCAGGTAAATAATATTTTACCTCAGAGTTTCTCCTGGGAATCTGCAAGTAATTGTCATAAAAGATTAATTTTCCACTCCTTGGTCCTCTGTTGCTCAATAAGGTAGCCACTGGCCATATGTGACTATTAAGCCCTTGAAATGTATATAGTCTGAATTAAGATATCCCTCAGGTGTGAAATATATACTGAATTTCAAAGAGTTAGTACAAATAAAAGTCCGCTGTGGCTAGATTGGAGTGAGGGTGGCTGACAGTAGTAGGGAACGGTGACGGAAGTAGTAGGGAAGGTGGGCTAGAGTCAGGTTTTATGATGATCTAGCACATAAAAAGGAATTTGAATTTTATTCTGTTGGAAGGGGAAGCTACTCTAGGGCTGGAATGATTAGAATATAGACAATTTTGTATTGTTCTGGAATCTAGTCTCTAAATGCCAGTTTGTAAAAACTAAGCCCTAAATGTATAGCAAACTGCAAATCATATCACTTCAAAGCATTACAGAAATGACATGATTTGAGCTAAATTTTGTAAAACTTTATCTCAATCTTCTTGAGTTAAACAAGAAAGGTTAGGCTCGGATTAAAGTGGTATTAGGGAAGTGATAAAAAGTGGATATAGAACATATTTTGCAGAATTTTTTCTACATCCACTTTTTAGATTCGTTTACATGTGAATTACATGTATCTACATTATGTGTGAATTACATGTGTGATGTAGAGATAGAAAGATCAGTTAAAGATACCTCTTGAGGTTTCTGGCCTGAGTGCATCATGGTGCTATTTATTGAGAGGGAAAGGACTGAGAGAAGAGCAAGTTTTGTATTATCAATATTATCATTATTTGACAGTTGCATATTTAGATTCACCAAGCAAAGTTGTGCTGATTGTCAGGGGTGATACTAGGGTGAAGTGAATGTGACACTTGTCTTAGGTGTAAGATTTAAGGAGTCACCAAAAAACTCAGTAATTGAGATAAATAACATTTTAGCCTAATATTGTTAAAAGATTTTTAAAGTAAAAAAATGCAGAAAAGTTACTAAGAAAATATTAAAAATGTATGTAAACACAGGATCGATAACAGTGGTATGCAGTCATACCAGAGTTTGAGGCAAAAAAAAAAAATGTTTGTAATTGACATTTTAAAAAAATTACACTGAAATATTTAATATTTTAATGTATTTTATATTAAATAAATATTAGTTAATATTTAATTGCATCACTCACATCAGCCTAATCATGACCCTGCTGATTGCATGCTGCACAAATACAAAAGGCAGTGTTCCATTGTAGTTTACGTGAATAATGTCCTAGAAGTTGGGCTGGGCACAACTTCCATGATGCTGACTGGTGGACCTGTGTGTAGACTAAAAGCCTTAATGAAACAAAAAAAAACATTAATATATTGTATCCCTATACCTTATGGACTTCGAAAAACCTGCTAAAACAGCATCTAGCTCATCAATCTTCCTATATGATATGATATATATGTTACATATATGTGCACACACATATAAACATACATTTATACACACACATTTATTTATCTATATATATATCTATATCTACATATCTATATCTATATCTATCTATATCTATCTGTTTATATATATGGAGACAGAGAGAGAGAGAGAGTCAACAAATAGGTCTATATAACCTGTTTCTTGATCTCTAACTCTGTGTCAGGCACTGTGATAAATATTTTGTATGTATTTAATATACATCTAAAAGATAGATGTTTTTATCTTCATAAATGAAAATGCTAAGACCTGGTGAAAGTTAAATCTTTTGACCAAAGTTTCATAATTGATCAGTGTCAGAAGTGAGATATTCAGTCAGATCTGTCTGACTCTACAACACATGCTCCAAACTCCCAAAGAGCTTTGGTGTGATTTTCCATGTCTTCTCTAAGAAACTAAAAATGAAGTTCAACCCTAATAGCAATCAAAGTTTTGTACATCAGTTTGGCATCTGTATATGTGAATTAAGAAGCATTTAAATAATCAAGGAGTTTTATTATTTTAGATATTTTTTAAAAATCTGTTATGTAAATAATGTTTTAAGTACTATTTAATAATATAGCCAGAAAAATCTAATTTTCCAAAAGTGTGTATGCAACTCATGTAAACTCTGGGGTTCAATAATCATGGACATAAGAGAAAAAAACTAACATATTTGATGTGTAATGAATAATGTAAATTTTTATAAAATAAATGTTCAAAAATCAATGGTCCCCATATATAAAAAATGTATCAAGGGAATTAGTAAAAGGAAATCTATACAAAGTGACTGAGAATCTACTTAGCAAGAATTACACAAAACCACCATAAATGAATGCATGAATCTTACTGAGCAACATAAAGGAACACTTGAAAAATTTGAGGTACTATTCAAGTCTCACACAACAATCTTTCATATTATAAGGTTGAGTTCCTGAATCTGATGTGGTAATTCAACCCTACCACAATTCAATATTTGGGAAATATGATAAAAATGTTTTATAATTTAATCTGAATTAAAAATGTATTATTATAGGCAGAAAAGTTCTAGGAAAATATGAGAGTCATACACTAACAAATATTATTAATATTTGCATTATTTTTACATTTCTAACATTTTATAATTTTGAAATGTTATTTACACAAGTGAAGTCATATGTATGTAATCTTTTGGAATTTTTTTTTCACTCAATATATTTTCCTGGAGATTCATTCAGGTTGTTGCATGTATCAACAATTTCCTTTTTTTTTTTTGTTTATCATGAGTGAAGTTGTTATGAACGTATGTGTATAGGTTTTTGTGTGACTACAAGTTTAGAATTCTCTGAGTTAAAATGAGTTTTCACTTCAAGAATATAATTGCTAGGTCATATGATAACTGCATATCTTACAGAGTGGCTGTACCATTTTACATTTCCACTGACAATGAATAAGTGATCCAGTTTATCTGCATCCTTACCAGCATCTTAGAAATGCAGCACAAATTAGGCATTGACAAAGGTTAGTGAAGGGAGGGGAATGGGAAGGTGAGTATAGGTATAAAAGGGCAACATAAGGGATCCTTGTGGTGAGACTATTGTGTATTTCTACAGTACTAAGGGATACACAAACTCATACATACGGTAAGATTGCATAGAACCAAATAAACGTACTGACAATGCATGCAAGGAAAATTGAGAAAATCTGAATAAGATCTGTGGATAGTGTTAAGTTTAATATCTTAATTGTGATAATGGACTATAATTTTGCAAGATATTATTGTTAGGGAAAACTGAGTAAATGTACATGAGATCTTCATCATTTCTTACAACTGCATGTGAATCTGCAATTATATTTTAAAAATCCACTTAAAATGTATAGCACAATTACATTTATTAAAGACATGTGGTATTACTGAAGGAGTAGATATAGAACAGTAGGACAGAATACAGAGTCTGATTTTATCATATAGTGAAAAGAATATTTGAAATAATTGAGGAAAGGATTAGTGTTCAGTAAAACAAGCTATCCATTTGATAATAGCCAGTCTTCTATAAAGATAAAGTTATATCCCAACAACATATATTATAAATTCATTCCATAAAATAAATTATTACACATTATTATTTATATATTAAAGATATTAAATATATACTGTAGACCAAAATATGGTAAGAATATTCAGGTGATGATTTTTTAACGTTTAGGATATGGAATGACTTCCTTAGCATGGCACCAAAGCAAAAAGTCAGAGAGCAGGAAACACACTTAAGTGTTTAAATACAAAGATTTATCCTTCATGTAGTAAAAAAGGAAATCAGTAAAGAAATAAATACCTCAAAAAATAGCACAAGAATTGCATGGGTATTTCATAATTAGAAAATACCCATTTTCATATGTGAACAGAAAAACACAAATTAAAAGAATTAATGAGATTCCATTGTTACTCTTATATAACAGATATAGAAGATTTTATTTCTAGTAAGGCTATGAAAGACAGTTTTATATATTGCTTTTGAGTTTATAAATAGGTATTACTTTTATAAATGGTCATCTGGAAATATAGCTCTTAAGAAAAGCACATGTGTTGATATGAAACTTTGTTTAATTTGTTTAATACAAGCTCATGGAGATCAAATACTCTTAAACAACAGAAATAACTGAGATAGTGGATACTCAAGCATCCTAAAAAATCATTTTAAATTTCCAATCAGATAAAACTAGTCCATGTGATTAGTACCTATTTGGTTTAAATAGGAGGTTAAAAATGTGTTGCTTCTCTTTCATTTCTAACTATTAGATTTGACAAATAGCTTCTGCAAAGCACTATATCATTGATGTGAGAATGAAAAGAATTATAAGAAATCTTATTTCAGAGACCTTAATATAGAATCAATAAAACAAGATATAGCTGATGCAAATAATTAGAAAATATTTTACATCACAATAGCAAATACAAAATAATGTAATGGTATCTTTTACACTGGTACAAGACAAGGATGCCCTCTCTCATCATTCCTACTCAACATAGTATGGATGTTCTGGCTAGAGCAATTTGGCAAGTACAAGAAGTAAATGGTATTCAAATAGGAAGAGAGGAAGTCAAAATATTCCTGATTGCAGATGGCATGTTCCTATATCTAGAAACTCCATCATCTCAGCCCAACAGCCTCTGCAGTTGATACACAACTTTAGCAAAGTCTCAGGATATAAAATCAAAGTGCAAAAATTGCTAGCATTCCTAGTCACAAACATCACTCAAGCCAAGAGCCAAATCATGAATGGACTCCCATTCTTAATTGCCACAAAAAGAATAAAATTCCTAGGAATACAGCTAAAAAGGTGTATTAGTTTATTTTCACACTGTTATAAAGATGTTACCTGAGACTGGTTAACTTATAAACAAAAGAGGTTTAATTGACTCACAGTTCTGCATAGCTGAGGAGGCCTCAGGTAACTTACATTCATGGCAGAAGGCAAAGGGGAAGCAATGTCATTCTTACATGTCAGCAGGAGAGAGAGAGCATGCAGGGGAAACTGCCACTTTTAAACCACCAGATCTTGTGAGAAGTCCCTGACTATCATGAGAACAGCATGGTGGTAACTGACCACATGATCCAATCACCTCCCATCAGGTCCTTCCCTCAACATCTGGGAATTGACAATTCAAGTTGAGATTTGGGTGGGGACACAGAGCCAAAACTTATGCCATTCTTTATCCCTTCCAAATCTCATGTTTTTTTTTCACATTTCATAACCAATGATGCCTTCTCAACAGTCCCCAAACTCTTTACTCATTCCAGCATTAACTTGAAAGTCCAACAGAAGTACCACTCAACCCAGCAGTCCCATTTCTGGAAATGTAACCAAAGAAATATACATCATTGTACCATAAAGACACATGCATTCATATATTCATTGCAGCACTATTTAGAATACGAAAGTCATGGAATCATCCTAAATGTCCATCAGTGGTAAACTGGATAAAGAAAATGTGGTACATATACACCATGGACTATAATGCAGCGATTAAAAAGGACAAGATCATGTTCTTTGCAACAACATGGGTGAATCTGGAGGCCATAACCCTAAGCAAACTAATGCAGGAACTGAAAACCAAATATCAAAAGTTCTCATTTATAAGTGGGAGCTACACATTTAGGAAATACGGACACAAAGAAGAGAGCAACAGACACTAGGGCCTACTGATGTAGGTACTATCAAGTACTATGATTGTTACCTGGGCAATGAAATAATCTGTATATCACACTCCAGTGACATAAAATTTACCTATATAACAAACCCGTACATGTACCGCTGAATGTAAAATCAAAGATTTTAAAAGTATATTATAAATTACATATAATACATTGTATTTCAACATCAAGAAAATAATAAATGTAAAATTCCAAAATTAAAAATAAATTACTGAAAGATATATTAATTGATTTTAATTATTTCACTGACCACAGATTCTAAACTTTTCAAAATATATTACAGTCTTTCTTTTTGTTATTGTTTTCTTTTTCATGGAAATAGCTTCCTAGCATTTTTTTTCTTAGTTTTTAATTTTTTAATCAGTCACACACATTTCTAGGAAGTGTAGTAGCAAAAGGGTCCACAAATATCTTTTCTAGAATCTGACTGAAATAATTGAGGAGAAATTAGAAAGTAGAGAAAAAAATTCATTGGTTTCAAAATTATGACACCATGCCAAATAATTTATATATAAAGGAATTTCTGCCAGATAGTGAGGACTTTGTATGAAAAGTAACTGAAATCAGTGTACAACTCTATTTCCTGAGACAGCACTAGTGTGTTATGTGAAGCTATATAAAGGAAGTGCTGATAAATTTTTCCATCATTTATTTTCTTTTTTGTTTTTCTTTATTTTTCAAATTGACAAATGCCATACATTTATGGTATATTACATGATGTTTTGAAATATCTATATATCATGAAACAGCTAAATAGACCTAATTAATAAATGCATTACTTCATATCACTATCATTTTGTTTTAGTAGAAACACTTAAAATCTACTCTTTTAGTAATTTTGAAATATGTAATAGATTGTTCTTAACTATAGTCACTATGCTGTACAATAGGTCTTTAAGATTATTCCTCTGTTTAACTAAAATTTTGTAACCTTTGACCAACATCTCCTCAATCATTCTGCAACACCCAGTGCCTACTAACCACCATTCTACTCTCTGCTTCTATGAGTTCATTTTTTCAGGTTCCACAAAGAGTTGACATCATCCTGTATTTGTCTTCCTGTGCCTGGCTTACCTCACTTAACATAATGTCATCCCAGTTCATCCATGTTGCTAGGAATGAACAGGACTTTCTTCTTTTTAAGGCTGAATATTAATCCAATGTTTCTATATATCACATTTCATTCGTCCATTCACCTGTTGATGGATACTTAGGTTGATACTTTATTAAAGTATTTTGAATAATGCTGCAATGAACATGGAAGTGCAAATATCTCTTCAACATACTAATTTTATTTCCTTTGGATATATATCCAGAAGTAGTATTGCTGGATCATATGTTACTTCTATTTTTGATTTATTAATGAATCTCCATATTAATTTCTATAATGGCTATACTAATTTGTATTATCAAACATACAAGAGTTCCCTCTTCTCCATATTCTCACCAACACTTGTTTTCTCTTCTCTTTCTGATAATAACCATTCTGACAGGTGTGAAGTGACACCTATTGTGGTATAATTTGCATTATCCTGATGTTTAGTAATAATTTTTATATACATGTTGTTGATATGTATAATTTTCTTATGAAATCTCTATTCAACCCATTTTCCCAGTTTAATTTGGATATTTGTTGTTGCTGTTTTAGCTACTGAGATCTGTCTATCTATGTGTGTGTATATATATATATATATATATATATATATATATATATTTGGATATTAGCCCCTGATATGGTTTTGTTGTGTCCCCACCCAAATCTCATCTTGAATACCTATTATGGAAGGGACCCAATGAGAGGTGATTGAATCATGGGACAGGTCTTTCCTGTGCTGTTCTCATGATAGTGAGTAAGTATCACAAGATCTGATGGTTTTAAAAATCAGAGTTTTCCTGCACAAGCTCTTTCTCTTTACCTGCCGTCATCCATGTAAGACGTGACTTGCTCCTCCTTGCCTTCTGCAATGATTGTGAGGCCTCCCCAGCCATGTGGAACTGAGAGTTCATTAAACTTCTTTTTCTTCTCAGTCTCAGATATGTCTTTATCAGCAGCATGAAAATGATTGATACAGTAAACTGGTACCAGTAGAGTGCAGCATTGCTGAAAAGATACCCAAAAATGTGAAAACAATTTTGGAACTGGGTAACAGGCACAGGTTGGAACAGTTTGGAGGGCTCAGAAAAAGACAGGAAAATGCAGGAAAGTTTGGAACTTCCTAGAGACTTGTTGAATGGCTTTTACAAAAATGCTAATAGTGATATGAACAATAAGATCCATGCTGGGGTGGTCTCATGGAGATGAGGAGCTTGGGAACTGGAGCAAAGGTGACTCTTGTTATGTTTTAGCAAAGAAACTGATGGCATTCTTCCCCTGCCCAAGAGATTTGTGAAACTTTGAACTTGAGAGGGATGATTTAGGGTATCTGTTGGAAGAAATTTCTAAGCAGCAAAGCATTCAAGAAGTGACTCAGTTTCTGTTAAAGGCATTCAGTTACAAAGGGGAAACAAAGCATAAAAGTTTGGAAAATTTGCAGCATGACAATGCAATAGAAAATAGAATCCCATTTTCTGAGGAGAAATTTAAGCTGGCTGCAGAAATGTGCATAAGTAACAAGGAGCTGAACATTAATCCCCAAGACAATAGGGAAAATGTCTCCAGGGCATGTCAGAGACCTTTACGAAAGCCCCTCCCATCACAGGGCCAGAGGTTTAATTGGATAAAAATAGTTTCACGAGCCAGAGCCAGGGTCCCTCTGCTGTGTGCAGTCTAGGGACTTGGTACTCTGTGTCACAGTTGCTCCAAGTATGACTAAAAGGGGCCAAGGCACAGCTTTGGCTGGTTGCTTCAGAGGGTGAAGGCCCCAAGCCTTGGCAGTTTCCACATGGTGTTGAGCCTGCAGGTGCACAGAAGTCAAGAACTGCGGTTTGGGAATCTTCACTTAGATTTCAGAAAATGAAAGGAAACACCTGGATGCCTACGCAGAAGTTTACTGCAGGGCTGGGGCCCTCATGGAGAACCTCTGCCAGGGCATTGCAGAAGGGAAATGTAGGGTCCAACCCATACACAGAGTCCCTACTGGGGTACTGCCTAGGAGAGCTGTGAGAAGAGGGCCACTTTCCTCTAGACCCCAGAATGGTAGATCCACTTACAGCTTGTACCATGTGCTTGGAAAAGCTGCAGACACTCAATGCCAGCCTGTGAAAGCAGCTGGGAGGGGACCTATAACCTGCAAAGCTACAGGGGTGGACTGCCCAGGGCCATGGGGGCCCACCTCTTGCATCAGTGTGACCTGGATATAAGACACAGAGTCAAAGGAGACCATTTTGGAGCTTTAAGATTTGACTGCTGCACTGGATTTTGGACTTGCATGGGGCCTGTAGCCACTTTGTTTAGGCCAATTTCTCCCATTTGGAATGCCCGTATTTACCCAATGCCTGTACCTACATTGTATCTAGGAAGTAACTAACTTGCTTTTGATTTTACAGATTCACAGACAGAAAATACTTGCCTTGTCTTGGATAAGACTTTGGACGGTAGACTTTTGAGTTAATGCTGAAATAAGGCATGACTACTTCTGAAATGTGAGGCCATGACATTAGGGAGGGGCCAGGGGTGGAATAATATGTGTCTCCACCCAAATCTAGTCTTGAATTACCATGCATTGTGGAAGGGACCCAGTGGGAAGTGATTAAATCACGGGGTCAGATTTTTCCTGTGCTGTTCTCTTGATAGTAAATGAGTCTCATGAGACCCGATGGTTTAAAAAACAGGAGCTTCTCTTCACGGGCTCTCTCTCTTTGCCTGCCACCATCTATATAAGACATGACTTGCTCCTCCTTGCCTTCTGCCATAATTTTGAGGCCTCACCAGCCATGTGAAACTGTGAGTCCATTAAACCTCTTTTTCTTCCCAATCTCAGATATGTCTTTATCAGCAGCATGACAATGGACTAATACCATCCCTTATCAGATGTAAAGTTTGGAAATATTTTCTCCTATTCCATAGGTTGCCTCTCTGCTTTGTTGAATTACTTTTTTTGCTGGCTGTGTAGAAGCTATGTAGTTTAATGAAATCCCATTTGTCTGTTTTCACTTTGGTTGCCTGTACTTTGGGATCATGTCCAGAAAATCATTGCCTAGACAAATATCATGCAGTCTTTCTTCTATGTTTTCTTCTAGTAGTTTTAAAGTTTCAGATCTTATGTTTAAGTCTTTAATTCATTTTGAATTGATTTTTATTTATGAAGTGAGACAAGTATCGAATTTCATTCTTCTGCATGTAGATATCCAATTTTCTTAACATCACTTATTGAAAAGACTGGAGATTGTCCTTTCCCCATTGTGCATTCTTTGCACTTTTATCAAAAATCAATTGACTGTATATGGGTGGATTTGTTTCTGGATCTCTTATGTATCTTAATTTAAAGTGGTGGAAGATGAAAATGAAGGCATTTGAACGCCTTTTGTGTTATCGAATTTGCTATACTCATATTTCTTTTCTTGACTTTGAAAGACCTATAGCATTTAAGAGCAGGAATGCCCCTTATTTCTGTCTCTTACATTGCCCATGTTTCCCTTGGTTTTCTAAAACGTTCAAAGAAGGTGCTCTCTAAAATGTTCTCTGTTCTGGGGCATGCTATCAAAATATCCTATCTCCTGTCTATCTTTTGTATGCTTCATGTATTTTCTTATTTTTTTGACAAAAATTTTATAAGCCCTACATTTAATAGTTTTTTTTTTCTGTTTATTTATATTTGAACAGATTCAATCTCTGCAGGCATGCTGAATGCCAAGACTTAGTACTAAAGGAATCTTCTTGAGAAAATAGTGGTCTCTAGCTGTGGTGCTATATTAAAGATAGAAATTACAGCAGACCCTTTGTCAGAAACTACTCAAACTAAGAAGTCAAAGGAGTGGCATTCTTAAAATGCTGAAAGCAAACAATAAAACAGTCTGTGAACTCAGGATTCTATGAGCAGAGAAAATATTTTTCAAAATGAAGGAGAAATAAAGCCTTCTCTAGGCAAACAAAAATCAAGAATTATTAACTGCAAAACACCTCTAAAAACTTTTAAACAAAATTTTTTAAACAAAAGCAATGATACCACACGGAAAAATTAAGTATAGTAAGTTCTCATTTAACATCTTGAATAAGTTTTTGGAAACCAAGACCTTAAGCGAAATGATGGACAGTAGGTTCTAGGTTCTAGAGTAATGTCATTTAGTTCAATGATATTTCTTTATTATGTTAATGAGAAAAAATGGTTTTTTTATGCATTGTTTTATTTAAAATTGTAGTTTCCAAGAATCTATTGGTGATGTGAAGTGAGGATTACAGTATACATAATGAAGATTATGATCTTCATTTCTATGATTAGAAATGAAGATCTCTGGAAATGGCTAAAATAAAGGTAATTATAATAGGAATTTTTTATTATTTTGATTACTCTAAAAATCATATTTCTGTAGCAAAATTTGTAGTAATATATTTTGTATTTGCAGCATAAGTACAGGTAAAATGTGTAACAACAACAGCATAAAGTCAGGAGAGAGGAATGGGGATTTTTCTCCAGGAGAGTAGGTAAGGTTCTTATTTTCACCAGTAGTGCTCTGATATTTGATACTTGTTTTAGAACTAGATAATGTGAATTCATTCAGAATTTTGAAAGGAGTGAAGGAACTGGAATGTTTGGCCTTATAAATGCCATCAAATATATTGTATTGGGAGTATTTTTCTCTCACCACAAAACTACAGTCATTCACTTTGGAAAGCAAGCAAGCAAACAAATTAAGGTTAATCATTGTCTATTGTGATAAAGAATGCTAAATTTTAGAAATGATAGTAAATTATTCCAGAGGATATTTAAATTTAGGCTTATCATCAGAGCTTCAAATTTTTGATCATGTCCCATGTCTTCTTAGTGATTTTACAAAGTTCTCCAGAAAAAATAAAGCAGCAAAATTTTACCAGGGAAGCAATCAAAAACTGTTATAAAATATAATGAAATTAGCCCCTAAAAAGTCAGATATAATTTTTCTAAAACATAAAACAACAAGAGGAGAAAAAAAACAAAAGGAGAACTGCAAAGCTGCGAAAGGCATGAGTAATTATAGTGAATTCTACATATCATCAAAATGATCTGTCAACTCTATCAGTTCAAGGCACACTAAGTTTGGAATGAAACTGAAAAAAATTTGCTTGATTAACTATACTACTACAGGTCAATCCCTCAGTATGTCATTAACTGAACAAATGAATCTCAAATGAATGACCAATTCAACACGGGCCATTGACAGTGAAGCTTGAGAGAGGATGCCAGGGCCATACTGAGCCATAGCTTAAGGCAAAAGAAAAACTCAGTGACATTGATGTGTCTTTATTTAAAACTGTGATGTTTTATTCATTATGAATTTTCTAGGTTAATTTTTATTTTTACAAATATTGCACTATATATTTTTATCTTGATTACTGAATTTTTTATCACCTCCTTAAATTTTGTGTTCGGGACATGTTCCTCACTCATCTCACCCTAGTCCTGGCCATAAAGAATGATACCCAGAGTATTTCTACTGCTAAAATCTTTGCTCTATGTGGTGTTCTAATTGAAAAAACAAAAAGAAGAAAACAAAAGTCAGTATGTGAAGAATGAGAATCTAAGTCATGTCTACTTTATATTCAATTAATAGTATGAATCTTCACATCATGGAAGTATAGTAGTTAGAGAGCATTTGAGTTATGACCTTTATTTTATGACAAAAGAGCAGAATATTTCTTCCCATGAATAACATAAAGGAATGAGACCAATTAGCCATTTAGGGTTATGCATTTCCGTGTTCTCAGAGAACAGGGATCATTGACTAAAATCAGTCAGAGTCAAATTTTTAATTCTCCTCTCCATGCTACCAATGCCCTCAGGAGAAAAAAGATGGAAGATTGCCAATCCAGTAAATTTTTTATTGTCTAGGAAACATTAGAAGAGAATCCATCAGTGACTTGAGAGACATAGGTTCCAGCCAAATGAGGATAGCACAAGTGAGAGAAAAATTCATGAATAAGAAGCAAAGCTCTTTTCATAGCTCTTTAACTGTGTCTGTTTTATAAAATTTAAGTTTGTCCATTTTGTATTAGAGTGGTGAGAACACATATTTGTCTCCCTTGATGAAGTTTCTGATTCATCTTTGTATCATCCACAGAACTATAATTGAGAAGTAGGTTTTCAGTAAGTATTGGATAATTAAGAATTGATTAAGGGAATTTCTAATTTATCATAAAATTGCAAAACATTTTAGGAAAACATTTTCACAGAAAAGTATGACATAATACATTCTAATTGATCTCAAATTAGTGCACCATTAACTTTGCCCATTAGGAAAAGAAATTGGTACTTTATTAGCTCTAAGTGAACCTTAAATACAGTCATGTACTGCATAACATTTCAGTCAATTACAGACCATGTATATAACATTGATCCTATAAGATTATACCATATTTTTACTGTATCTTTTCAATGTTTACACACATAAACACTTAGCATTGCTCCTATTATTACACATATAAACATTTAACATTGTGCTGCATTATTCAGTACAATAACATGCTGTACAGGTTCATAGCCTAGGAACAACAGGCTATACCATAGAGCCTCTGTGTGTAGTAGGCTACATTATGTAGGTTTATGTAAATACACTCTATAATATTCACACAAAGATAAAAGCGCCTAATGATGCATTTCTCAGAATGTGTTCCCATTGTTAAGTGATGCATGACTGTGTATCTAAATCATAGCTGATATCTAGAACATAGTACTGCATAAAAGAAGTCATTCAATTATATTCTAATGTGTGACATGTCCAACTGTGCCAAGTTAGGTCAGCTTCCCTATTTTGATTAAGAAGAAAACATGAAGGGACACATATCCCAGCAGAGGTTCACCATCTTAAATACGTTTTAAAAAGTAAATGCTGGAGAAAGTGAGGAAAAATAAAGAGAGGTAAGAATTAGTCAATTTGAGAAATTCCAGGACAAACATACTTGAAAGTGTGAAGGACATTATTACTTAATGACACCATTTGGTACGGCTGCCTGAGAAATTGGAAACATGCTTCTGAACAGTTCAAGTTTTAGAGAGGGAGTTATCACTCATTAAATCATGAATAAACTGATATATTTAACATGGAATTTTTCATCGGTAAAAAGCTCCAATTACAATGGACAAATATATTCTGTAACAAAGTTTGTCAAAGATATAACTTTTGAGCCCTACATATTGTCAAACTCATTTTATCAGTGGCAAAATTTTAATGGACTTTAATAAAGTTTATTTTTATTTATTTCTTAATTATCCTTTTCCATTTAGTATTGGCTTGTTTTTATATCTCAAAATTGTTTTCTTTGCCACATAGTTTGTGCTTTAAAGTTACTTTGCTAATTTATTTTTCTACAGTTACATTCTAGTTAACCACATTGGATTCTTTGCTTTCTTTATATTTTTACAACATAAATTTAATTCTAGTTTCTCTCACTGGATCAAAAATATTCCCCTTTTTACTAAAGTATTATTTCTGTGCATATTTAAATTCGAATCCCTTAGGGCTCCTCTTATGTTACTCAAATAAATGTTTGTCACATTTAAAAATCAACCAACTATATTATTTTCACAAAGTTGAACAGTGTTAACACATAATTTAAAAATACTTGTTTCTAATTTGGCTCTTATTATTTTTAGAATTTAGATACTTTAACTTATTTGGTCATAACTGGTAATTTTCATATTGAAAGCCACTAACATGAAAAATTAAAACATACAAATCTCTTTTGTTGGGCATATGATAATCTTTTTGCGTTTGAGAGTCCCACTTGTTAACTGTCTAGGACTGATATACCAGAATATGGTATAATATTTTGAGAAAGATTTTACCTTATGCGTTTGAGTAATTTTCTCTCTTTGTCTTGGGTGTTCATGTCTGTGTGTGTGTGATAGTGTGACAATGATTGAGACTGCTTTAGTATATGGAATTACATATTGCCATCTGCGAAAACAGAAATTGTGTCCTCTGTCTCTACTACCCAAAAATTTTCAAGAGAAAATAGAAATTTTATCATCTTGACATTTAATATTAACAAACTTGGCTTATTTAAAACAAACATAATTGAGCAGCATATTTTAGTCTTGGCACACAGCAGATGGTTAAGAGTTGTGTAGGGAATGAATAACCTATACTTCAACGTGGCTGGCCTTCTGTGCAGTGCTGATGATGTGTGTGCCATATTTTAAGCACGTATGCTGCTTTTTCCATCCATGCTCATGCTGGCAATACCTTTTGGTGAACCAGCAAATACAGTCACATGTTAAGCAGAGCTGTTTATTAGAAGGCACTATATGAGCAAAGTGCTGAAAAAGTAGTAACTGCTGGCAGGGAAGGCAAAGACTATTTCCCCAAGTCTCCCTTCATCAGTTGTCAGGCCTTTCTGGTCCTTGGTCTTTCTATCTGCAAACTGTGAATGCTGGACTGGATCTCTGGTATTAAACTGTGTCTTGTGACACCTTCAAAGTGAGTGAAGATGGCTTAAGGGTTATCTAACAGCATGAGAGGAAGCCTCTGGAAATAAAACTCTAGACATTCCTTGGGCAGATCAATTTGATGTTATCTTTGGTGTTATCTACTGTGGATGTTGGGACTTCATATATAATTTTATTTTCAACAAGGCTTTGATGACTAGCACATTTGAAAATTATATAATGGTCTTTTTCATTTTAAAAGTCAGTTTTCCTATGGATTAAACATAATATGTAAAATATTAATGAATCATATGTTTTTAATTGTAACTTTCAGCTTTTATAAGGCTGTCACATTCATCACTTCACTGAATCGTGTGTTAGGACAGGTGTGATCCCTACTTTGCACCAGAGGCTCAGAGCCATCACACAATCTGTGCTGGTGACACCAGGACTAGAACCTAGACTCCTTCAGGCCCACTTCACTCTACCATCTCTCCTCCTCTTGTGTCAGATCCAATAAGACAGCTGCCATTTTCTATTGTAAGTTGGACTTACTCATCTAACAGAATGATTTTGACTAATTTTTGTGGGACATCTTAACTCAGTGCATATAAACTGTTCATAGAGTTTTATGAGAATTATGTGAATAAATGATTTTACCCCAAACACATGTTTTTGTCCAAGATAAGTATGATCGTCAGATTTTCAATTATAAAGAAAGCTCTCTATGGCCTGTACAAATCAGAGCTGAGTGATGCCCACAGGGCACTAAATGTTGTAACTGACCTTCATTTCCCCACATCTGTTAGGTTTTACCAATGGTGCCTAATAAGAGTCAGTTGTGTTTGTTCTCCAACTTGGTGTTGCCAGTTTTCTTGATGTTATAATTACACATTAATTATGTATCATAAAAACCTACGATATATGGCTTTGAAAGATTGTTTTCATGAAAGATTGAATGCCTTGTGAAGGTTTGATGAAAGCAAGTCACTTAGAAATGCTGTCAGATTAAGTACAGGTAAGGAAACCATAATAAAGAAAGGGCATGGCCCTTAAAAGTAATTATTATTTTGTTCAACCTATTTCACAATATGCTGAAAGAGGTACTATATTGCTCAATATTTACTTTATAGATGCATTCAACTTTTACCCAGGTTCAATACCAGATCCTCAAAGGATTTATAGGTAGCATTTAAGGAATGAATCAGCTACTTAGATACCAGAAGGCCCTGAAAAGAACCAAGTCGGAATTAAAGAAGAATGTTTTCATTAGCCTAATTACATATTTCAAAGGTCAAAAGATTGCATTTAATATTGTTTATTGTTATCCTAAATCTTGTCATCATCAACTTAAGGCTTGTAAGTCATATTGCCCAAACAGATAGATAAGCAGAGAAGATAGCTGAACTAAAGGAACTCTAAGACTGGAAGTTAAGTACCTATCTTGCAATCATGAAAACTGGCACAAGTACAGAAAATAATTTGTGTTGTCCTAAAGTGAGATGGAAATATATTCAAATTTTACAATAATGTTTTAAATCTGTAGTGGTATTAATGTTGCCTTTTCCTTGTTCAAAGGAAGATGTTTATATTTCTGAGAATTAAAGCATAAAAAGCAGCCATTAATCTGATGTTTCCTTAAATTTATAAAGGAAGAATCAAATATTGTTTATATAAGGGGTACTAAAAAATGTGTACAAAGTATTCTCAGAGCACAGATGAGAGACTTCCAGTATTTCTGAAATGTTGGTAATGATTTTGCAGTCAAGACATTTATGTTGCATCTAAAAGAAGGAATTTACAAAGTAGAGAAGAGGTGAAAACAAGAAGGGTGATGTGGAAGAGCCAAGGAAGGGTGGAGGTCTCAGAGTGGAAGGGGTACAGGAAACGATGAAGGTAAGACTGAGAAAGAGATGGGGATGGATAGATGGTTTTTCTAAGAAGAGTTTTCATTGTTTCCCAAGTTCATTTTAGAGTGATTTTCATGTTCTCAGTCTAGGTATGAATGTGCAATCACCTAGCACCTACTTAAAAACTACATTCAACTGAATGATGGGAAAATGGTGCTTTATGCTGAGAGATAAAGGAAAAAGAAGACAACAGTCATTTCTCCATTGCGTATTCAGTGCCAACCACAGAGTTTGACATTGTGTTTTCATTTAATTATTTAAAATCCTTTTAGGCATACTATTAATTTTTCTATTTTGAAGATAAGGTAATTGAGTCTTAAAAATGATATGTGACTTATTTCAAAACTTCCTAACCAATTAATAATGTAACAGAGACTTGTCCACAGAATAACTTTCAAGCTGACTCTATAAAGTAATAAGCCAGCTAGGCTATCTCTCACTGACCTTCAGAGCATGAAGCCCAGGTTGGGAGTAGGCAGAATAAGATGGTGGCACAGATTTTGCTGGGGCCCACATCAACATGAGCCCAGGCTATAGTTTTTAAGTTCCCCAGAGGGGTCAAGTATAGAAAAGCAGCAGTGTTTGGTTCTTCTGTAGCACACACTCTAGTCAGAGGTCTGACTGACATCCTGGATGGCTGAGGAAGACTGGCTTTACTGGACTCAGTGTTAGGTTGATTGGATGCATTGACCATTCAGGTTATTCCAAAGGCCCAGGTACATGAATGACTCCAGTTGCAAGTCCTGCCCTTGCCTCTCTGCTTTGAATATACAGAATTTTTGTACCCAACACAGACAGATGACACATACCCAACTCATCATCCCAGGTCAACCGACCTTTCTATACACAATAACTCCAGGTGCATGACAGCTGTAGCTGCACCCCAGGGATCATCTTCTTCCTCTCACCCTCCTTGACTTAACTGCTGTAAAGAGGTGCAGGCAGGTACCATTCATAGCTCAGTGAGCAATCTCTCCCATCAACCCAGGCACCCAATTTCTTATGTATAAACACTACTGTACATTTCCCTAAGGATAAGCTCAGAGAGTTTTATATATTATTTTGTGACAGAGAATAAGTGAACAAACATGATTAGATCTAAGTTATGTCTTAGTTAAAAAATGCTGACACACATGTGACAGGGAGATAGTAATTTTATGTATGAATTATATCTGCTACTAAACATTTATTTACTTAATATTTTTAAAATTATCAGAATTTCTACAAGGTGTAACATTAGCCATGTGGCATTTTAAAACATAACACAATATAAGTAGATATATGAGGATTGCACATGTTCTGAATTTGTCACAGGGAAAAACTTAATTAAACTTTTAACCCTGTGTTTAGTCACAACCTATATGCTTCCCTCTCCAGCTTTACAATTGCACTCATTAATTGTATATGCAATAAAATAAATAAATCAATAATTAACAGGCATCATAGTTATATTAGTAACTTTATAATAATAATGCAATAGTATTATTTAACTTTGCTATAATAAATGCTGTTAGTTATGGGAATCTATCAGAGATTGTCTGAAGGAGTGACTTTCTGGTTTATATTTTAGAAAAATAGTTAAAATCTACAAAAGCAGTTATAATTCTTTATGTTTAACTGGGCCAAACAAATTATTGCAAATTTTAGGAAAGCAGATTACATTATTTTAAATATTTTAAATTCTTCTTCCAAAGAGGGAAGGAGACCTATTTAAAACATCATAATTACGATGTCTTGAAACATAAAATGCCTTTCTGGTCGTGATGCACTTATGCAAACTAGAATATAAATTCAGCTTCTGGCAGAATGTTTAATGCATTTACATTAACTCTTGTGAAATATTGTGGAAAAGGGCTTATAAGCATCTTTCGTTTGGTATACATGGAATAATTACTTTCTTGCTTTCATGATTCAGTCTAGGCCTTAGAAAATCAAAGGATGGCCTGGCTCAGGTGTTGCAAAGAACTCCTATGTATAACTAATAGAAAAAAGTAAGATTCCCTGAAGCCACTGTTTGACATTATTGCAGTACCAGCTTGATTATTATAGGAACAATGAAAGGGATTTGCATAAAGGGCACATGATGGGCTTAAGATTCCTTAGCGGACATTAGAAGTAGGTTAATTTGAGAAACATGAATCAGAGGTGGAAATAATTCAATATTGTCATGCTATATCTACTCCTGATTGTTGATCTTGCACTTTAGTTTTGACTTATAATAATAAGGTGCATGCCTGTAGTTTTCTTTTTGAAATCTGAAAGTCCTTTCAGTATTTGTAACAGAACCCTTAACATGTATGGCTTACACTGTATCTTTTTTTTTTTATTGTACTTTGGGCTCTGGGGTACATGCGCACATTGTTGCATAGGTACATACATGCCATGGTGGTTTGCTGTCTCCATACCCCACTACCCCATCGCCTACGTCAGGCATTTCTCCCATTTCTCCCGTTGTTAACCCTCCACCTCCTCCCTGCTCCCCGACTCTGTCCCTACCTCCCCTCCCCTCCACCCCCCCACCTAGCCCTGTGAGTGTTGTTCCCTTCCCTGTGCCCAGGTGTTCTCATTGTTCATCACCCGCCTATGAATGAAAACATGTGGTGTTTGTTTTTCTGTTCTTGTGTCAGTTTGCTGAGAATGATGGTTTCTAGATTTATCCATGTCTCTACAAAGGACAAGAACTCGTCATTTTCTTCTGGAATAACTATTAGGCCTTACCTTTAGTAAAAAGAAACAAATAAACTTTCCTGACTAGAAAATTTACTCCACATCACTAAAGAAAAAAGTTATTATTATATTATTTTTCTTTATATGGTGATCTCTGTCTTCATTCAAAATGTATTTTTGCCTCTCATTTATCATAGTTTTTTTCCCCTTTAGATGATGAGCAGTTTTTAAAAATTATAAATTATTTTTTGTTAGATACAATTTGATTTCAGTCCCTCATCAAGGAATTTTTACATTTCCAGTGAATTGAACTCTGTCAATAATTCCTGTCCAAGTACAAAATGGTTTAGCCGAGTTTCATCAGCAAATCTTCTTATGTAAACTCATCAAGTACAACTTACTTTTATGTCAAACTATGTTTCATGAAGACTTTTTTTCCAAAAAAAAAAAAGTGTGTTAATGAGGAAATATTTCAAGTAAGTAGAAAAGAGGCATACGCTGAAATAGATTGCCAGAGGGAGAACACATGGAAAGAGAAAAAACAATTACATTATTACACTGACATATATTTCCTTTACCCTATTTTGCCTTTCAAAAGCCTGAATGGAGCTGGAAAGCAGAAGGCAATCATTTATCACATCACCTCCTCATGAAAATGTGTAAAAAGCATTGAGACCTACAAGGCTTATGTTACTTTCCCTAAAACACACAGCTAGTAGCTAATGACAAGCCTAGAATTCAAGTCACCTGACCCTACTAATGTATTACTTAATATTCTCTGACTCTGGGCTAGAATGAGATCTAGGGATCGTTCACATAAAGCAATACATCAAGTCACAGAAGAGGATGAAATGTCTCAGAATAACAATAAGAAGTGAGAAAAAAAAAGTCTCACGACAAAATCCTAGATTGCATCAACAGTTAAAACACAGGGAAAGGTAGACACCCTAGTAAGGGAGATGATTAAATTATCAGGGAGTCTACAGGAAAGCCAAGACAAAGCAGAATCATGGAAGCCAAGGAAGAAAGAATTTTGAAAACACAGTGTACAGCATTAGCAAATGATACAGAGGTCAGGTTTTCTCCTTGAAACTCATTCTTCTTTTCTGTGATACATTCTCCTGGGATTTGTTTATTTTTCTGTACCTCTCTAGTAAATTATTCAGCCTCCTTTGTTGGCTCATTTTTTCCCTGATGAGCCTGTAATGTTTAGAGATCTGTCTTCTTTTTTTCCCAACTTTTCTTTTAAATATAGCAGGTATATGTGCAGGTTTGTTACATGGGAATATTGCATGATGCTGAAGTTTGGAATACGTATCCCATCACCCAACTGGTGAGCATAGTACATGATAAGTAGCTTTTTAACCCAGTTTCCCCCATCCTCTTGTAGTTCACAGTGCCTATTCTTACACTTATGTCCATGTGTGCTCAACATTTAGCAACCACTTATAAATGAGAACATGCAGTATTTGGTTTTCAAACAATAAAACAAAGAAAGACTGTGATATTTTTTTGAAAAGTTTAGAATATGTGGTCATTGAAATAATTAAATTAATATACCATTTTGTAGTTTGACTTTAATTTTGAAATTTTACATATTTATTTAAATGTTGAAGTCCAATATATATAACTTATACTTTTAAAAACTTTTGTTTTACATTCAGGGGTACATGTGCAGCTTTCTTACATGGGTAAATTTTGTGTCACTTGGGTTTGATGTACAGATTATTTCACTGCCCCAGTAGTAAGCATAGTACCTGAGAGCATCTACATTAATAGGCTTTAGGGTCAGTTGTTCTCTTCTTTGTGTCCCCATGTATCCTCAACATGTAGCTCCCACTTATCAGTGAGAACATGTGATATTTGGTTTTCAGTTCTGGCGTTAGTTAGCTTAGGATTATGGCCTCCAGCTCTTTTTTATGGCTGCATAGTATTCTGTGGTATATATATATATCACATTTTCTTTATTCAATCCACTGTTAATGGGCATCTAGGTTGATTCCGTGTGTTTGGTATGGTGAATAACACAATGATGAACATGAGTGCACGTGTCTTTTTGGTAGAATGATTTACTTTACTTTGAGTACATACCCAGTAATGGGATTACTGGGTTGAATGGTAGCTCTATTTGAAGTTCTTTGAAAAATCTCTAAACTGTTGTCACAGTAGCTGGACTAATTTACATGCTGGCAAGGTCTAAGTCCTGTACTACCCATTCTTTTCCATCTATAGCCCCTAAATGACCTAAATTCAGACTCACGTCCTTAAATAGCCTCCACATGTTAATGACTGCCAAATCTACATCTCCAGCTCTGCTTTTCCTGAGACAGTTCTGACTTTTGTATACAAAATGTTTCTTTATATCTACATATAAGAGTAACTCTTGTTTTTTACCCTGAAAACTGCTCCTCCTCAAGTCTTCCTCATTTCAGTAAATCATATCAGATACAGTCTATTTTGGACACTAAAAATTCAAGTGTTCCCCATGATTACTCTTGGAGTCTTCAGTGCTGCACTTAATCTAATTCTACTTAAAAAACACACGTTGAATGTCTTCCACTTCTCCTTTTTCTCTCTCAGTAGCTTAATCCTAATATCTTCTATCTAGACTCCTGCAATAATTTCTTGATTTTTCTTTCCATTTTTGATATTCTGTAATTGATTCTCCAAAGAGAAGAGGATCCGACATGTTTCCTCCCTATTGAAAACCCTTCAGTATTTCTATCGCAATTAAAATTAAACCTTCAATTGTGTTTTGTACAGCACAACCCTACCCTCCAGGATTTAGTCTCTACCTAATACTCCAATGTCATCTTGCACTACCATCTTCTTGTTAGTTTTCTCCCAGTGTCACTGATTTTTTATATTTGATTTTTCTTTAAATATTACACAAGTCAAATCCCATTTCAGGGCTTTTGAGTTGGCTGTTCTTTGACCTAGAAACCTTTCCCTTAGATCCTTTTATGAGTGGTTATTTCATGTCACTCATGTCTATCTCCCTGTATATGCCACCTCCTGAGAGAGGCCTTCGCTGAGCAGACAGGAATTATCAAGTACATTACCTTATTTTAAATCTCTTCACAGCATACTACTATCTGATATTTTCTGTTTATTTTCTCTGTCCATTTTCCAGAAATGTAAGTTCCATGAAAAAATAAACTTTCCAGGTCCCAGAATTATGCCACATGTAGAAGACATTTCATATGCATTGATTAAAATAATGACAAAATATCATTATCAGGTGGCCATTGGCTGTTTAGATATGAAACTGAGTTGAAAGAGTAACAAAGTAGAATGCAAAATGTCAAATGTTTCCAGATCGATAAATTCTCTATTCACTTATGTGATTGACATAGGATTTGGGCTATGGAGGTGAGCAAGGTAGTCATAGGCTTTACCCATTAGGGACAGGGTAGCAATTATACAAACTATTACTCACTTGTCGTTGTTACAAGTTCAGTAGGAGAAATATAGAGGGTGTTATAGATATACGTAACCAGGAGATGTAACTCTGACAAAGTATCAGGGAAGACACCTTAAAGGAGAGAAATTTAAGAGCCAAAGGGTCCTGAAGGTACTGAAAGGATGAGTATGAATTTGTAATAGCATTTCTTGGTGACTACTTGCACTGGTATGTAAATTGAATGTAATGATGTCTGAGTGACAGAAATATCACATCTGACTGTTTGCTAGTGATTAGAAACATATGTCCTTCATTGAAGTTGAGTGAAGTGATACGTTTAGATTTCTGATAAGTCTTATGAGAGTTTAGTTAGTAGAAACACGTTTTCTGAAAACTCACTAATTTGGTGTTCAATAATAAAATGGAATTTGAGTACCACAAAATTTGGATATCAGGTAGTGGTCTACTGTGAATGCCCCAAATGGTAATTTCCTGTTTGACACCGCCTCTCTGTGACAGTTTTCAACTTCCACAATTGTATAAAGACATTGCATTATGCATTTTATAATATCCTAAGATCTAGTTTACATCTTATTCGTCTTGCAATTTAGTTTAATTTACCACTATTCTAGACAGTGCTTAGGTGGCTAAAATGAGTGGGCGTAATCCCTGCTTAAAGAAACTCAGTAGACACTTTATACACAGAGAGAGAGAGAGAGAGAGAGAGAGAGAGAGAGAAAATAAGAGCAATAATTGATGTTTATGCAGAATGTTAACATAGCACAGATGAGAGGCTGTTATCTGGAATATAGATTCAGGAAAGTTCACTGAAAAAGCTGATTCTTAAAGTGTAAGGCTTAGTCAATAAAGAAAAGCTGAAGTAAGGGAATCTTTTCTTACCCGCTTTATAATTATGACAACATCATCAGTTGTAATATCTATGTTACTATTTTCTTTCCTATTTTATGCTTAAAAAAAATTTTGAACCATTGTTTCAAACTTGTAATGTCAGATCTCTAAGAAAAAACAACAATTTAACAATCAATATTCATTTAACAAATGTTGACATCAGCAACAAATTACCTAAAAAGGATACTAGCCAATATCAACAATATTATAAATGCTGACTAAATGTCAGCCAAATAGCATTAATATAATATTTAGATGGAAAGTAAAATTTGCATGTAATTTTCCATTTCAAATTTCCAAAATATATATGCATGAATTATTGAAATTGATTTAACTATAGAACTGACAAATTTCATAGACCCCATAGAAGGGTAATTTTCTCCCTAAGTTTCATAGAATTAATGTCTAGTAATTTAGAAAAAACAATTATGTATTAAACATTTTAAATTGTGACATTTTAAATGATGACAAATATATCAGACAAATATAAAATAAGTTTAAAAAGCTTATTATGAATACTGAAAATGTAAAATACAACAAGAAAAGTTGTAAGCTAGTTCTAATTTTATCGACTGATTTAAATGGTTAGATAGCTTGCAGTCCTCTCTCCCAAAGCACAACTCCTAACCTAATTTCTGTTAGTCTTTGTCTGGATTGTTGATAACTACTATCAATTATGAATTTGATTTAAGTCTTAAGTAGTAGTTTTTCTAAAACCTTTGAACATCTGTTGAGTTCTATGTTGTTTGATTAATAGGTTTCTATATTATTACTATTTTATTAGACTTTAACTTTCTGGAAGTGCTTTAAACTCCTGTCTCAAGTTAAATGGCAATGCAAACCGTAATTAGGTCTATAAAATGACAAAAGGTGTCACATTGATTCTGAACCACAAAATATTCTATACTACTGTAGGATTACTATAATTAGAAATACTGTCTTAAACAGTTTCAAATAACTAGATGAAAGATATTGAATATTCTCAACAAAAATAAATGATAAATGTTTGAAATGATAGATATGCTAATTACCTTAATCTGATTATTATGCACCATAGATATTGAAACATCATTTGTATCCCATATATATACAATTACTGTGCCAATTACAAAATATAAAAACGAGATTGAACTTGTGTTTTTCCTACCACTCCATTTTTTTTTCTGATACAATTATCTTTCATAGCCAATGACATCAGAAAGATAAATTCTTTCCCATGTCTGCCTCAAGCAAGATTTTAAAGTCATAAACATATGAGATTTTGACTTTATGTAAAGTCCTGACAGGACTGAATTCATAAATTTTTTGAATAGGAAGCATTCCTAAAGATCATCTAGTCAAACAGATAAAAAAACATAAATAAATAAAAGAAGACAAAACTGACGTTCATGAAGGTGAAGGTATTTTCCAGTAAATCCCCAGCTGGCTGGTCAAGAATTGTCTCAACATCTATGTTCTTTTCATGGCCATACCAGAAGAAATGCAAAACTATTTCATATTACTATTATTATTATTCTACTGTTTTTACTATTTTCAATAAAATAAAACCCAAGTTCTGTGTAAACAAAACTTCTTTATCTTCTACCCACCTATTCTGGCCCGTTTACCCCCATTACCTCCTTTAAATCTTACATTTCATGTATATTTGTATTTCCCTAAAGGAGGAGGATGTGTTCAAGCTCTTGCGGTTTTTAAAATGCTGTTTCTCTTTTCTGAATTGGCTTTCCTTGGCTTTTCTGTCAGACAAAGGACTCCATTCTCATGGGTCACTTCCCATAGGCTGGGGTCAGTGTCTTCTTAGGTATTCTGATGTAAGTACCCTTTCCTCCCTAAGCATATGATCTCTTAGAGGAAAAATAAGGTATCTTGCTTTATATTCAAATTCTTAACACTTATCACAGTGTCTAGCACATGTCATGCCCTTGATGTTTTAAATGAAAGGGAATTAACAATGTGAAGCCACATTAACGTTTTATCTAAGATTTTCATTTTACCTGAAAAATAATAAAATTTATTTCTATGCTTGATATAAAAAGGCAGTAGTTTAAAAATCAAGCTCTTTTAATATATTATATTAAAATTATTTTTTTAAATATGAATACATAGTTTTTCCTTAAACCTGGTTTAAATGTATTGTTCCTAATTTTTATCTCCTCTGGTTTATATGTAATATTCACATTTCAATTGAATGTACTTGGAAAAAATTATTGCACTTAACAGTGCAGTAAGAATCAGTTAACTCTTTTCTATTTGCAACTCTAAATCACCAATTTTTGTCATAGTCATAGAAATTTAGGACTGGAGAGTATTTTACAGATTAATTTATCCAAGCATGTATGCTATAGTTACTGTCATAAAATCTGTGTATGTTGCCTTACAGCCAAGCTCTTCCAGCTACTCAATGTTGCCTTTTCTGTTGAATATTTACTGCAAGTTAACTCTCCCAATAAATATAAAAGGCCTAGAAAGAAAATAATTTGCTTAATTGGAAGAAAGATTTTCTCCCTGCTCTTGGCTTAAGAAAACAAAGACATATGCACACCTATATTCATCACAGCATTGTTTATAGTAGCAAAGACCTGGAACCAACCCAAATGCTCATCTAAAATAGACTGGAAAAAGAAAATGTGGCACATATTCACCATGGAACACCATGCAGCCATAAACAATGATGAGTTCATGTCCTTTGTAGGGACATGGATGAATCTGGAAACCATCATTCTCAGCAAACTGACACAAGAACAGAAGATCAATCATCCCATGTTCTCACTCATAGGTGGGTGTTGAACATTGAGAACACATGGACACAGGGAGAGAAGCATCACACACTGGGATATGTTGGGGGGTCTAGGGGAGGGACAGCAGGGGGTGGAGAGGATGGGGAGGGGTAATGTGGGGAGAAATGCCAGGTATAGGTGATGGGAGATGGAGGCAGCAAACCTCCTTGCCATGTATGTACCTATTTAACAATCCTGCGTGATCTGCATATGTACCCCAGAACCTAAAGTACAATAAAAGAAAAAAAAAAAAGAAAGATAATAATATCTTCAAAGTCATTGAGAAGACCTTGACCCAACTTAAAAGTTGATAGGTACCTATACACTAGTTCAACAAATTTGGAAGTAGTCTTCTTGTTTGGAGTTTGTTTTATTAATTATCTGCCCTGGGTACAAAATAGGCTTGCAATACTCATCAAATAATTGCTTCTTGCAATCCAGCACCCAAGAGAGATATAAGTACGCTTTGATTTCCCAACCAATTGGAGGACTTGAGAGATCATCAATTCCTATTCTTCCCCTAGAAATTGGCTCCTTATTCTTGCTGCAACTTGCTGGTTACGTCTTTGAATCATGACGTGCTGTTCTGTCTGACTCTAATTAGTTGTGTTCCAACTAGGGTCGAACCCTACCCACTAGGTTGGCTCTCTTTGCACATTGATCCTGGTATAAAGCTAAACTTAATTCATTGAGTCCCTGTGGATACTGCATGGTATATGATTACTGACTGAGACCAGCCCTACAGACAGATTGAAACCCCAAAACTCAGTTCTGTCCTGCCTTATGTCACCCACCATATTCTGACACCATTGCTCATATCACTAGGTTCATCATGCTTCAAGGTCAACCTGGCCAGGTTATAAAAACACGTATTCGTAAATTGTACTTACTCAGGTCTGCAACACATCAATACGTGTGATTTTGAAACAGCTGGGTAAGTTTTGAAAACCTGTTCTAGTTGTCTTAAAAAACAATAACAACAAAAGAAAAGATCTGGAAATATTAAGCAGCAGCCAATGATACTTAGACATTTTTTTCTTAGTTTAGGGTTCTTTTTATTATGGTAAAAATACATAACATAAAATTGATGATTTTAGGTGTGCAGTTTAGTGGCATCACAAACTCATATCGTTGTGCTATCATTACGATAATCCATCGCCAAAAGCTTTTATCTTCTCCAAATGAAGCTCTGTGCCTATTATACACTAATTTCTCATTCCTTCCTCCCTCTAGTCCCTGACAGCTACCATTCTACCTTTTGTTTCTATAAATTTGAATACTCTGTGTATCTCATTTAGGTGGAATAATACAGTATCTATTATTCTGTGACTGGTTTATTTCACTTAGGACGATGCCATCAAGTTTCCTGAATGTTGTAGTATGTGTCATAACATCCTTATTAGTTTTTAAGGCTGAATAATAATCCATAATGGATCTATAACACATTGTATGTATTCATTATTTTGAGATATTGAAGTGTAAGAAATAATCAATACATGCACACAAAAAGGGTAATTATATGTTTAGTATCAAGATTATGTATAATGCCGTACATCCATGAGGCAATAGTAAAAAATTACAAAATTTCTTTAAGACAGAATGCCACTTAATTTATGAATGTTTCTCAGAATGAACCGAAGTATAGTGAAGTTGCTAAGTTCACTGTTTGAATGACAAAAACCAGTGCCACCTCTTAGAAGCTGAGTAAACTGGGAATGTCAACAAGTTCTCTGAGCCCCATTTTTCTCTTTTGGAAAATTAGACGATACTAGTACTTTTTTGAAAAGTTAGTTTTGATTATTAGATGAAATGACATATACAAAGCACTTTGTTCAACATCTGATATAAGAGGTCAACAAAATTTAGTTTAATTGGTTATTCATTTTTACTGTCAGCAGGCAGCTCCCTGCTAGATATAGAAGTGATAATGATAAATCACAGATGAGAATTTGAAAGACTCACATTCAAATGGAGAAAAGTACCTAAATTCTGAAATACATGTTAGGCATTCAAGTTATTTTCAAATGTGCAATCTAGTTTCATCCTCATACCTGGAAGTAGGCTTATGAAATACTGTTAAAAGTAAAAAGCATAAAATCAAAGAGGTACACAATGGTTGCAATTGTGCAAACTACATTTCTGGTGCAAACACACATATACATACATATCCCAAGCAAAAAGAACTAATATTTGCTAAGTTTTTACTTGTAAAATTATCTAAGAAATGATAAGAACACAATAAATTAACACACAAAATAATTCTTTTAAGAATGTTGAATGTGGGTAGGAACCAAGAATTTGGGTTCAATCAGAGAAAAATAAGCAATGTTCTGCCTCTCTTCAGAGGAGAATCATGGAATATTATTGGTAAGAGGTCTTTAAGATAGAATTTTGTCACAAATTCTCGGTTCACAGATCAGGAATCTGAAGCTTGGAGATGTTTAAAGATTTGCTGAAAGTGAGAAGAGAAGCCAACAGATTGGCTTCTTCTAGTCCTGAGACCTCTTGTCTAAACCACAGATTCACTTTTCATTCTGTAGGACTTGTTTTTGGTAAGCTTCAATGTATTTTATTATATACAAGTCTATTTTCTCATCTTTTTGATCACATGAAACCTATAGAACTCAATGAAGGATTGTCTTTGTTAACATTTTCAAAATTAATCTTAAGAATTTCACTGTCTTAATATTTAAACATAATTCCCCATACTATTCATGTGATTTATTTCACCATTTATTATAATGCACAATGCTAAAGATTATACCAAATCTATCAAAGAAGTATCAAAGGCAATAAAATATAATTTTAAAACTTTAATTTTGTAAAGATATGTAATGCATTATAGTAAATATTCCGAAAGCTGATAAAATGTGATTCATTAACAGATGCTGCCCTGCTTGTTACCATGGCTTACTGTATAATTTCATTGGAACTTTCTGATACCCATTCAAGTTAGTATTTGCCTCTGGTTGCCTTGAAATTTATTTTCTACATTATGTAAATGAGTGAATAAAGTACTTTTTAAAACACTGCCGTTACCATGGAAAGAAGGGTTTCAAATTGGTATTGTCTATGTACGTTGACTTTATTTTGGGTCATGTAGTGGGGAGACAGCTCTGAGAGTTACAGGGTACTCTAAAAAAGTTTTGTTATTTTATGGAGATCTTTTCTTGAAGTATTTTTTTTAATTGAAAAACATATTGTTTCTTAAAAGACCAGTGAGAGCATTTGAATTATAATCCAAATATTTTCCTGGCTTTCATTGAAGTATAGAGTCTTGGCTTAGAAAAAGCTTCCTATTTTGCTATACATTTAGAAAGCATGCAACATATTTTCTATACAGTCAACACAATCTTTGAGGCCATCTGCAGTTTATAACAAAGTTATGATATAGTAGCTTAAATTGATGAGATAATGAGCTGCTGACAGACATGTTTTTCTAAATTGATATTTGAGGATGGTGCAGCCAAAATACTTGGCATGAAAAAGCAAGGAAAATGAGAGTTGTGTATCTACAGAACTCAACTCTATACTGCCACAGGAGCTAAAAATGCTTAAAATCTAAAATTTTACTAGTACTCTTAAGTTCTATCTTATGATATTTGATTAAATCTTACCTTAACTCTTATAAAGACAATGGTTTTTTTTTTCTCTTTTATCTGTACAGATATAGACTTGCTAATTATCCGCAAATCCTATGAAGAAAGAAACTATTAATTAGGAACTTTTTGGAGTAAGTTACATGTGTGGATTCATTGAATCCTCAGATATAAAATAAAATTACAAAAGCAAAACAGTTCATTGGAAAATAATATGAAGGCAAAACAAGTGAAAGGAAATTTTTCACATCAAATTACTTGTAATTACTTTTTGGGATTCAGGCAATGTTTTTATATTATTTTTCTAAATTTAGAGATTCATCTATTGTATATACACACAAAAGTGCACACACACACAGACACATATGTAGTACCTCAGATGAGAAAAGAGTTTGTTTTGTATCAATAAAAATGTTTTGATATTTCCATTTTCTTTGTTTTTGTTCTCATCCTTTGGTTTGAGGCTAAGTGGTGATGACATTTGTCTAAGACTATGAATAAAAAACCCTGTACAAACAGTATTCTTTTTTTAAAGAAAATATATTTAAAAAAATTTTGTTTGTTTGTTTGTTTTGTTTTTGAGATGGAGTCTTGCTCTGTCACCCAGGCTGGAGTGCAGCAGCGTGATCTCAGCTTATGGAAATGTCCGCCTCCTGTGTTCAAGAGATTCTCCTGCCTCAGCCTCCTGAGTAGCTGGTATTGCAGGCACAAACCACCAAGCCCGGCTAAATTTTGTATTTTTAGTATAGACGGGGTTACACCATGTTGGCCAGGCTGGTCTTGAACTCCCGATCTCAAGTGATCCACCTGCCTCGGCCTCCCAAAGTGCTGGGATTACAGGCGTGAACCTCTGCGCCTGGCCTCAAACAAAATTGTGTGCTACAAAATCTAAATTTGTGCTCTTGGTTTTCTTTTAGTATTGAACTGGTCATTGTTACTACCTATTGAATTAGTTCAATAAACAGATTCTTATTAGGTTCTAGTATATAGGGCTCTATTCATGAATGAATGTTATTGCTGCTTTTGAAGCAGAGCTTCACCAGCCTTGCATGTAAATATCCTTTCTTCTTAGAGACCCATAATTTGTAGCCCAGGTCAAAAATGAAACTCCATAGACATTAACTCAGCCCTAAGGAGACCTGGGTAGGTGTCCTGAGTACCAACACTAAAGTTTCTTTAGTCTTCCAGTCCCCAGAGTTGCAATTTTCTGGTGTAAATATTATTATTGTTATTATGTTGGCTGTTGCCACTGACCGGGTCTAATTCCAATATGCCTTGTGAGCAAGACCATGTGGACTATATACTAGAAATATGCTTACATAAAGCATTGGTCTAAATGGAAAACATTTAAATAGATTGTTTGTAAGGGAAAAAACAACTCCAAGCAGTATCCAAACTGCTTAGTGGAAACTAAAATATAACAACCACCTAGGGCTAAATGAAGTAATAAATAAAAAATTAATATTATATTTAATTTTAAAAAATGATAAAGCATATTTCTTCTTCACACAGTTTTGATTTACGAAGACATAGATGTTGTTACCTCAGTAATCCATAACCACTCAGCTGTAACTCTTCACACCTAAATGTCCTTCCCAGGGAAATCAGGTGCTGCCTGCTAGTGCTGGTGACCACTTTATCTAATACTTGCAATTACCATGCAAAGCACTCAAGCCTGAAGCCACGTGAATTTATCCAATTTCAGGTTTCATTAAAACTTAAATGTCACCTTAGGTTCTATAAAAGGCACAGCTATTTACAAAGAGACCATATATTGCAAACACTTGTTCTGGATTTGATTTCTTGAAAAAGAGTGCAAGTGGTATTTTGTTAGCTGTTGATTGATCCTGTCAAATGTGATTTAGAAAGAAAATGAAAAATTTTACAAAACTACTGGCCTCTCGATCTATACAAATTTGAAATTAATGAAGAGAGCTAGCTTGGGTTTTTTAATTTTTAATAAAGAGGAAGAAGAGGGCATTAAAAAATATTCATTGAGCACACAGTGGATGTTAGGTTTTATTTTAGGCCCTTGGGATGAAGGAACCAAATGGAAGGTATTCCTGTCCTCGTGGAGCTTTTACTCCAGTGGGAGAGATTGCAAAAAAAAATGTTAAATAACGTAATGACAGGTATGGATAAATACCATGGAAAGAAAAGCAGCCCAAGTGTCTAGCCAATGAGCAGGCAGGGTGGCAGTGTTCATGTGCAAGTAGGGTGGTAAGGAAAGACTGCTTAGTCAAACTGACGGATGAGCTCAGACCACAGTGGAGCAGGGTGAGCCATTGGGAAGAGTGCCCTGGGAAGAGGAAGAGTGCCAGCCCTAATATAAGTTCCAGAATTTGGGGAATTCTGATAACATCAGTAGACAATTTCTAGGTTGCTACAAAGAATGAAGAATGTTAGAAAATGAGGTCTGAAAAGTCATGAGGGTCAGATCATGGAAGGTCTTTAGGCCATGTTACAGACATTGCAATATCTGTTATTTATTAAATATCCATGAAACAATTGTATCTGGGAGAAAAGAAAGGTATATGTAACTTTTTCCTCTATTATTTTTTAATAATATTAAAATAGGTTAATTATTAAAATGGATTTGATAGATATACAAGAACATATGTAACATGCAGGTAACCATATTAAACAGCTCTGGTCTCCTGCCTCATAGTCACTAAGATTTCTTTTTCTCTGGTTATTTCTGCCACAGCCATCTTGACTTAGCTTCTCAAGTTGGGTCTCAGCTTCTCTGAAGCCACTACCTGGGAGGCATGTGGGAAATGACCTGGCACTCATTCCTGCCCAGCCTGAAAGTGGGGAGAGTGAATAACCCATGGGGCAGCCTTGACCAAGGAAGATAAGAGCTAATGATGAAATCATCTCTTGTGCCCATCAGCCAAAATTCCGAAGCATATTCTATTTGATTCCACAGGAGGTCCTGGCAGATTTGGGCACCAGCTATCTTCAATAACTATTGACTTTCCCCTTTCCCTGTTTTCGTCCCTCCAAAATCTCAATCTTCTTTTCTGAAATCACTTCTTTTTTTTTTTTTCTGAGTTTTTACAGAAAGTGATTTATTTAGGCAGAGAGAAAGAGAGAAAGATGAGAGAGAGAAAGCTTCCACGAGAATTGTGGAAAGGGACCCAAGTACAGAATCCCGGAGAGGAAAGCAGCTTCCATACTGAGTGGAAGGGGACCCCAGAGGGGGAAATCCCGGAGAGAGAGAAAGCTTCCAGAAGGATGGTGCAAGGGGTGCCAAAGATAAAATCCTCTGAAATCACTTCGTAAGGCAAACTACCCAAATGCCAGCCCTTGTCTCAAGCTCTATGTTCCTGGGGAACCTCAGCTAAAGTAGTAAGTTAAGGGTTTGAAATGTATTTATACGAAACACAACACCTTAACTACACCACTCAACCAGGAAATAAAGTATTACGAATAACTTGTGGCTGTCTATGTGCTCCCCCCATCCCATTCCTCAGTCTTCCACAATCCTCACTCCTCTCCCAACCCAGGCAGGGAATCACAATCAGAAACTTCAGTTTTATCACTCCCTTACTTTAATGATTGTAAGGTTTATCATGTATGTATATATTGCAAATAATATATTGTTTAGCTTCTGTATGTATTAGAACTTTAAAAAATGGTATCACAATAAGTGTAGTTTTATGCAACTCATTTTTTACTCCAATTTATGTTTCTAAATTTATCACTGTTGTAGTTTCATTTCTGCATAGTTTACCTATCATAATTTGTTCATTTACTCTCTCGTCAATAGGTATTTAGGTTTATCCATTGTTTTGCTATTTTGAACAGCATTACTGTGAATATTCTCATGTATGAATCCTGGTGCACGGATGTAGGAGATTCTTTAGGCCTGTACTGTCTGCCACAGTACACTGGTGCTTTGTCACATGTGGCTATTCAGCAAACTGAGACACACCATAAAGTGCAACTACATGCCAGATTTTGAAGATTTAGTAGAGAAAAAAAAAGAATTCCTATTTTTTGAATTATTTAAAAATATCGATTACATGTTGAAATGCTATTGGTTTGGATATATTGGGTTAGATAAAATATAATTAAATTGATTTCACCTGCATCTTTTTACTTTTTAAAATATAGCTACCAGAAACTTAAAAATGATATATTTGGCTTACATTCTGTTTCTACCAGACAGCACTGGCCTAAGAAATTACTACTCAAAGTATTTCTCTGCACAATAAGATCTGCATTACCTGGAAATGCAGAATCTCTGGCCCCTCTTCAAAACATCTCAATGCCTTGCAACAAAACAGAGTTTACAAAGCAAAAAAGGACAAAGGAAAGAACGGTAAAAGAAAGGAAATTACATAGAAGCCAGGAAACAGGAAAGAAAGTGTTGTGTACAGAAATTACTGATTTGGATCACAGTAGGACATAGAACCTTATATGAAGGTCTCAGAAAAAAATAAAATACTTGATTAAATGAAGAGGTTGATTAAAGAAATGTGTTTATTATAAACAATATATTTAAAGAAATATGAGAAACTTTGAGGGAAAAGAAAGTTGCGGAAGAAGGGATGAAATCATAGTCACTCCTGGCTCTTTTAAAAAAAATCATCCACAAATATGAAAAGAATGGTCAAGAGGAGGTGGTGCTCATATTTTATAAGGTGGAGCATCAAAGAGACCGTCTGTACTTGAGGAAACATAAAATATGAAGTTAATGCATTACCTACAGAAACAAAACAACATTTCTAAAGAGAAACTAAACCATAAGAAAAATATATAGCCCACAATGGGAGGAGGGGAGCGGGAGGTCTAGCAAAAAGGAAATAACTTTTCATCTGTTGTGGTAAAACACAGTCAATGACTAAAATGGTGAGTGGAGAACTAGACAGATATTTTCCAGAAGAAAGACCTATAGAGATGAAATTGCTTATTTGTGAGGAATAGGTCTAGAGTAGGAAAAGGGTAAGGGACTCACTCCTTATAATTCATTTGTATAGATTCCTTTGTAAAAATAAAATATAAAAATTTATAAAATACTTAGATGTGTAGCTATTGTTCTACGCTATATATAGAAATATATTTTACAGTAATCAATTACTATATCAACTTCTTTTTGTTGGTATGTATTATAGTTTTTCTGAGATTACCCAATTTTATTTTTTATGACGCATACATTTGCTTTTTAAATTTTCATAATGTATATATGAATACACCACCCTCCGTCTTAAAAGTCTGAAGGTATTTTGATGTTCTCTGTAGGTAGGTTATTGATCTTTAATACAGTAAAAATTCTCCATATTAGATATTGTTTTCTTACATCAGAGGACCCTAGAAAAGTCTTAAGGTATAACTTGAACAATACTATGGAATTTATGTCAAAATAGCTTTGAAAGATAATATAAAGACACACAGTGAAATAAATTTTCTGGGAAAAGAATGGAGCTGTTCTTGGATGAGTATAATGAGAAGAGATGTTTAACTAATTAACTGATTTCATAATGTAGACCCCAAAAAAGAGAGAAATTATTTTAAAAATGGGGAACACCTCATAGTTTCTACCATTTTTACAATGTGTATTTGTGGTATTTTAATTATTCCGTAATTTTTTTTCTAAGTATTGATGAATGCCAGCCCTACCCAAATACATAGCCTAAGGTCTTCATATATCAGTGAGACAAAACTCTGCCTGTAAAATTCTTGAGATTTATGGCACTGGATAATTGCTTTATTTGGGGTTAGCCTGCTATTTATGCAGACTATTTTAGTCTGATTCTACTCAAAACTGAAAAATATGGTAAATCAGAAAAGGAATGAAAATAGTCTATTTTTGAAATCTTTATACCAAAAGGTAAGCTAAACTTTCATTGAAATCTAGATAAAAGATTTTGTTGCATTTTATGAGTCTAAATCATTGAGTATAAGTTAGTAAGCATGCTACAGCCCATCTGTGAAGTTCAAGTTCACAGACCACATAGCATGCCTGCGCTGGTAACCTTTTAAGTCCAGGATACTCTTGCTATGAATCCTGAAAACATCTGGAACAATGGCATTCATATAAATGAAGAAAACGTCAATTATTGCAGTCTATGGATTTATTCTTCAGTAATTCACAAATGGTAATAATGTCAACAAAACACAGCAGTGGTTATATTCCTCAAGTTTGGATTTAGTTTAATGTTTATAATAAAACTATTATTTCTTTTAATCACTAAGTATAACAACTACAAGTCATAGATTTTTTTCAGACAACTTTTGATTTTACTGCTGATTTTAACCAAAAAGTGGCAAGCACACCTCTTACTTGAATCTCAATTTTAGTGCTGAGTCTATTCATGAAGCATCTTAATTTGAGAGCAATATGTTCCTGGCCAATTTCTGATCAACATGAATAATTCCAATGACATTTTTTTCTGGAATGATATCTTTTAGTCATACAATAGAATTTTAAAGATAAATGAATGCTGTCATGTAATTTATACAAATTCTCTTTCATTATTTTTTAGAAGACTTATCTAAAACAGAAAATGTAAGAAAGTTGCTAATCATCATAGAACCAACAGTCTGAAAGTTGCCAACATGCTTGTCTGACTGATAACATACGTGTACTTATCTTTCTGCTTAAGAGCTTTAGGCAAATTGTGATTCTGAAAGCAGACACATCTATCAGCTGAGAAAAAAATGCCCAGATTTTCAATCCAAGGAATTGAGGAACTACTGAATCATCCATAAACTGACTTCCTGGTTTAGAGATGCATTCATTGACTATCTGGTTCTTTTCAGCGAAGTACATAGCTCCTAATACATCTAGTTTATAAAACAGTAGACACCCTAGTCTGGAGGAAACCACTGCAATGGACAGTATTCTACTTTGTTTAAAATGTTCAAATTATACATGAATGAAAAGACAACATTTTCTTGCTCAAAATAAGCTATGCAACAATTGCTATTCCAGAGCATTTTCTATTAATATGAGTCTGTCAATTTTTTCAGGAATTTTCATTAATTAATTAGAAGTAGGACATAGGCCATGGTGATGCATATTTCTGTATTTCTTTTAAAATCAACTTGTACAGTCTTTGCCTATAATATTTTGGCTCAGTTCACCAATTATTTAAATACACATCCTTATTTTGTATTTCTGAATGTCTTAAAATCATGTGTAAATCCTAAATTGTTTCAATTTTAGAACATGAAAAAACTTTAAATCCAAATTTTCCATTAGCTATCAGAAATTCAATAAACAAAAAAATTACTTAGAATTAATTTATTCTCTTTGAACATGTTTAAAAAAGATATTTAATGCTTCAAACTAATAAAACATAATGATGCATATGCTGTTATAGATATGTGAAATTTGCCTTTTTATTCTTTCCAAAGATAAATTAATATTTATCTTTGTTGTTACAACATAAAATTATTTTTATTTGTAGCTATTCCCTGAATTTTTTTTTTAATGAAGTCTTGCTCTGTTGCCAGGCTGGAGTGCAGTGGTGCAATCCCGGCTCACTGCAACCTCCACCTCCCAGGTTCAAGCCATTCTCCTGTCTCAGCTTGCCAGGTATCTGGGAATACAGCTGCATGCCACCATACCCAGCTAATTTTTTGTATTTTTAGTAGCGACGGGGTTTCACCATGTTGGCCAGGATGGTCTCGATCTCTTGACCCCTTGCAATCCACCTGTCTCGGCCTCCCAAAGTGCTGGGATTATGTGCATGAGCCACTGTGCCCAGCCATCCCTGATTTTTTTTTAGCATAAAAATGACAAGTACAAAGATCAAAATACTGAACCAACCATATTGGATAAGTGTGGTGATCATAATCAAAGGATGGTGAAGCTTTACAAAATGATCGAATTCTATTTAAATTGCGACATTTCCTCAAACGTAAAACTCTCTCAACGAGATCATTTAGTTACAGAAAGTGCTTCTGATTTCTGTCTTTCTCAGTGCCTGTCTCTCTCAGTCTCTCTCTCTCAATCTCCTCCTCACCATTATTTGGTTTCCTTCTTCATCACATTGCTCAGAAATTCAACGAGAGCTTTCTTCTTTCTCCTAGCAGAGACAGACTCTTACCTCAGGCTGATTTTTCCGCAAGGACAACCTCAGTGTCTTTAGGCATGTAATTGACTCTAGGCCTGCTCTAAAGCCTATTGCAAGATAGGATTTTTGTTTTTATGTTTTAAACATGCACTATATCCTTCTTTCTTCATCCTCTGTGACTAATTGAAGGCATCAAATTCTGTTTCATGAAGCTCTCACTGTGCCCTGCACTTGGTTTATTTCCTCCATATCTTGGGTTTGTTTTTCTCTTTCTAAACTGCAAGATATGATAAAACACTTTAGGCATTGTAACAGCAGTATATAGTAATGAGCCAGTAAACTATCTTGGAGGTCTATATTCTTTATAAAATATGGCTTTCTGGAATAAACATATTATAATGAGTTGTGTCAGTAGGAATAAACATGACAAGCTAAGGAGAGGCTGATATTTATAAGTTCCTTTAAAGTACTGAGAAGCCATACAAAATTGGAGGCACACTTACTATTAAATGACTAAAAAAACTCTATTTATATTTTGAATTACTATATGTGCTGTTGTTCAATATTTACTTAATTCTTTAAATTGAAATTTGTAAAATCAATGCCGTTTAAGTTGGAGAACTTCAATATTTGAAGATAACAGGAAGGAAAACGGTAATTTTAAACACCGAGGAAAGCCTCTTTTTAGACATAGAGAAAAGGATAATTACAGAGATGAAGAGTCTGGCCCTCAAGAAGATTACAGACTAGCTTGAAAGACATACAAGCATACAAACAGTAGCAGATGGGCAAAGGCAGTGTGGGACAGAAGAAAGAAATAAGGGAAAATGACAGTCCCAAGCTAAGCATTCCACACTGAAGGGAGTGCCCAGGAGAGTTTGACAGAACCTCAAGCCACACTGGGCACTTAAGAAGAAACCTTGAGAGACCAATGGAAAAAGGAGACTACATCTTTGGGAAGGGCAAAAACAGAAGCCTAGAGTGAGAGAGGGCCAGGGAAAGACCATTACAAAGTTCTCCTTCTGCCTTATTCTAAGTCCCCTTTCTCTGTGTTGCCTTGGTAGAAGTTAACCCCAAAGTCCCTAGCTGGGTGGTCCGAGCAGGGTAGCACCCTCTCCACTATATTCGCAAAAGTTACCTAGAGCTTGCCAGGTAGGTCCAGAACTGAGGCTCTTCACGTGTAGGAAGCTCCCAGAACTTCCCAGGAAGAGCACAGCCCAGGATAAGGCTTTCGGTCCTCATGTTAGGTAAGCATTGTGAACCAGGGACGCTGACATTTCTAATACAGTGGTTCTCAACTCTGGCTGCACATCGCAATTCCCAAGGGTGGTAGGACTTTTTAAAAAATATCAAATCCTACACCACCAATTAAATAAGAATGCTTTAAAGTGACACACCGACACTGATATTTTAAAAATATTAAATTATCACAACATGCAGTGAGATTAGAGAATCATTGGTCCTAAGGCATTTATAGGAAAATAGGAAAGCTATCTGAGAAAGAAAAGTGAATAAGACCCCAGATAAAAAGGAAATGGCAAGCTATTTCCAAATCAGCAGTGCACTAAGTTGAAGAACATTCTACTTATGTTCTGTTCTCTTTCTTACATCGCCCTAACAAGGACGAATTCAAGAGCTACCATGAAGCTGGCCTCAGAAGGATGTCACAAACTTTATAAACTTTGCTGGGATTTGCTGTCTGGCCATGGGACTCAGGGTACTCAGAGTTACACACACACACACACACACACACGAAAATGCAAAATAAGATGGCCAACATAAAAATAGAATTAATAAATGGGTAAGAGTAAATTAAAGATAAATAAAAGAATCAAAAGAAGTTTTCAGATTTGTTTAAAGAACCACAGCACATCATTTGCAAGAAAAATATTTAAAACATCAGGAAGCAGAAAGTATAAAACTCAAAGAATAAAAACATATGTCAGAAACACAGCCATTTAAAAAGTTAATATAACAATGTTAATGTAAAATAAAGTAGACTTTAAAGTAAAAAACATCATAAGGAGCCATAAGAATAATACAAATTATTAAAAGGTATAATATATCAAATATATATAATAACCACTTACTAATGTAGGCTCAATTATGATTGAATTGATCAGGAAGAGGGTCAGAGCATACTTATCTTTTAAAAACTGCCTGAATGACTTATTTTCAGGTAGACTGAGAATCACTACTTTACATAATCTTTAATTAATAAATAAAACATAGTAGAAAATTCAATACCATTAACATAATAACAAAAATATATAAATTATCTAGAAATTAGTCTCACTGAGATTGCACATAACCTGTAGGGACAAAATTTAAAATTCTGTTCAATGTTAATTAAAGAAGACCTGAAGAAAATCAAGTGATAAGTTAATGGATGGAACAACTTCGCATTGTAATATAACGTGCAAATTTCTCTACAAATTAATCTGTACATTCAATGTAATAACAAAGAAATATCTAGCCAATATCTAGAATTGTCAAAGTAATTCTTAAGTGTACATAGAAGAATAAAATTCTTAACTTGAGACAATTATTTCTATAAAGAGAGCAAAGGAGAGAGTGTCTCTACTAGACATGAGAACATATTGCTAAGTCATAGTGACAATAGAACAACAAATAGAAAAAAACAATAGAACAATAGAAAAAACACCATACAAAATAATTTTAGCTAATAAATACAAAAGAAATTATAGAATTAAAATTATTTTTAAACCTCTCCCCCCAAAATGTTTCAATAACCTTTCAGGCAATGATCATTATTGAATGGTAAATCATTAGGTGAAATGTTGATGTGAACTTTACAATTGATGGAAAAAGTTAGTATCTTTTAAAAAGTTGAATAAAAGAAATCTTGACAATACTTATTTTGACTGTTTCTAGTTATGGATTTTTTTTCTACTGACTATATTCAGTCGTATATTCCACAGGTGTTTTCAAGAGCACTTACTATTGTCAGACATGGTGCTAAGTCCTTACCTAGCAACAACAGTAAAATTATTTGTTTTAAAGCATCAGAGTAAGGGTTTTACTTTTGTTTTTGTTTTCCAGAAAAAAACTTCCAATTCACAATTCAGGCTTTTGAGAAAATACCTAAAAGAAATACCCAGAGAGTTCTCTTTAATCTTCCATATCACACATTGATGCATATACCTTTTTCTGTGGTATTGGTATTTCTTTCCTGATTCCTCCAAATACTCCTGAAAAGGAAAACAGTTTATTTATTTTTTTTTTCTAAATTACCATTCTTTCCTCCAGGCCTAGTGCCTTGTACTTTAGCAATGCTTTCTAGCTTTTAAAGTTTTCCAGTACATAAAAATTGTATACCCTAGGGCTTCTGAGGCTGCACAATGAGAAACAAGATGCATTCCACTGTGCATGACAAGGGATCCCAGAAAGTCTGGCAGCATTTGCTGGAGAAACATCAGGAAATATTTTCCTGTCTTGGAGTCTCATATTGGTAAGTGTGACTCAAATGAAACTCATGATTTTTACTAAGGTAAGGATATTATTTATTAAAAAGGGTGAAAAAACTAACTGACCAAATTTAAACTTGGCTTTCTTTGGGAGTTACTATACAAGGCACAATTTTATGGTAGGGAAATATTTAAAGGTTGCTGTAGTTGGCAAGAAAGTAAGAAATAGACATGGAATCAAATTCATGAGACACGAAGCTTAATGAAACCTCTAATTGATTATGAAATTTGAAGCCCAAGTTGCAATGGATAAAATGACATATTCTCAGCCAATTTTGAAATGGATCTCAACTCTCTGATCTGGAAAAGGGGTCAATGTTGAGTAGTTATTGCTGTTGTTGTTTTACACCAAAAGACATAGCTGAGTTTTACATAAAATGGGGTTGTTTTTTAAGGCAAGATTTCAGTTTAGGACACCATGTGTCTGTTTCCTAAATTCCTTTGGCAGGCCCAGTTGCATCGTAAATTTAATGTTCTGAAACTGGAGCTTTCTCATGCAGAAAAGCAGGCCAGGATATGTCAGCTCACCAAAAATTCATATTATCCTTGGAGGTATAAAATGTGTGTTCCGTAGCTATAATCATATTAAAATTTCTTCCAGTTTGAAGTGTTCCTAGTGGGATGTGTAATGAAGCTCTGCAGTCTTAGCAGACACCAAGTAAATTCTAGATTCTCTTTGACTTAGATGTTAATACAACTTGGTTCTGTTTTTCTTCACCTTTGATTGGTGTCTGGGGATGAAGTTATGACTCTACTTTCTCCTCTTGTGACTTACATCTCAAGTCTCCTTTCAGCAAAACAGATCTCTGATTGATATGATTGTATGTATAAATTCTTCAGTAATCTGAATGTGACATTTGGCAAAAGCTTATCTACAGTGATAAGAAATTATATTATTATAGCATTAAAATATAATTCAAAAATATGTTACGGATAAGTGCCATACTGCTAGTGATCCTGAAAGAAAGATAAGGTTGATGGCATTTACATGAGAAAGCAAAAAACAGACATGCAACAATAAAATGAAGGCTTAGTCTCAGAGATCAGAGGCTTAAAGAAAGAGATACATTAACATCTGCAAAGAAAAGAGAAGCTTCTTTTCTGCCTAATCTTCCAGCATAACACCCAACTAGGGCCACCTTATTGCATCCTGATTGAAACCAACTTCATCAACTCTTCCATTAAAACTAGACTGGACTTAATGCAGTGAATGAGACTGTCTGTATGACAAGTCCATTTCCTTATATAACTGAATAATGGTTAAACTTGAGAAACACATAGGTATGGAAGGTCTCTAAGAAGTGCTAAGGATCTGAGATTTGAAGAATTTCCATGCACACATGAAATTATGCAGCAAACTTATTAGTGCTAAGAGTAACTCAGGACAAATGTTACACTGTGGACACTGTTGACCTTGATCTTAAGTAAAGATCCCCAGAGTTCCTGGTGATCTTTACGTAATCACAAACATTTCTAAGAACATGTACAACATGAAGGGGATACTGTATGATTACAGAGGTTTTTGGTTTTGACTCTAAGTAACCTTATGTCCCTTCCCTCAATTTTCTCTGATGGCAGCACACAGAGCAGCATACAATTGCAAATTTTATTATTCTAGAGTATGAGTAGTTTCTTCAAAATTGGCAAGAAATCCCTAGAAGCACAGAATCAGATACAGTGCAGACCTTGAAGAGCATTTACTACAACTCTCTTGTATTTCAAAGAGGACACTGAACTCCAGAGAGGTTAAGTGAATACTAGCTGATGACTAGGTTTCTTTGTCCTAGCCTGGCACTGCCTACTAGAGTAGTGAAAAAGATTACCATCACTAGTGAGAAAAATAAAATAGATTGTAATGCTTATTCAACTCCAAAGCTTAATATATAAGGAAGAAATTTCCAGCAGCGCGAATACTTCCCATACTATCCCCCAATTGCCCCAACTGTCATTTGCAAGTGAATAGTCTTATTGTCTCAATCCATCTGTTTAGAGTGTGCTTTGGTTATAGAAGTAAAATATGTTCAAACTCTGCAAACTGGTTTAAAAAATGTCCATAATTGTTGGTAAATCTGAAGTAATAAAGGAAGGAATTTTGACATCATCCAGCTGCCACCACTATTGTTGCATAAACATGCTTGATATCTTATTACATCTTTCTAGCTCCAGGAGGAAAAGTGCCATCATATTTCTAGAGTTTGTAGTTATAAAATATGAGAAAATGTTTAATCTGAAGAACAAAATGAGCTTCATGGATAATAATTATTTCACTCGAAGATTTACTTTCACAAGAACCATTGAATTTAGCTGAAAGCACATAATTATTAGTTGGAATTCACATAATGATGTGAGTTACAACTGAACTTCCATAACCCTAAATTTGTGTAAATAAGACAAATGGTAATGAAGGCTTTGAAAGTGATAAGAAGGTTTCTAATAAAGAGCTCAGGTCTAGAAAGTGGGTCACCCATGTTTGTACTGGTCACTATGAATTGAGTTACAGCCATCATCATGTCTATCGTACTGCTTGAACTGACCCTCTCCAGCAATCAGTTGCATTCTCAGGGACCCATGGAGACTTTGGATACATTTTAGCCATCCCACTTCACTAATGGGATTCATTAATGCCATCATCTTAGATAGGTTGTGATACAACTAAAAAAAAAATGTAAGATGGGGTAAGTAGGTAGAAAGATTAGTTGCAGTTGCCTTGGGTAAAAATAATTAAAACATGTATGACTAGAGTCATCATACATCATGGCTTTCTTGGGACAATTTTATTTTAAGCCCTATATCCTGTAGACTTTAGCATCTGTCCCAAGCAAACTCCTGGACAGAATTTGATCCTAAATTACACGGTTGCTCTATTACAGTATTTTAGTGTTTATTGTGTGTCTGTAAGCATAAAGATGTGTCATCTAATTTAATCCTCTTGAAAACACAATGAAGTATAAGTTATTATGCCCATTTTGCAGATAAAGAAACTTAGAAGCATAGACTTTATGTAACTTTACAAATATCCCCCAGCTTTTAAGCAATAGACTCAGGATTACTGGTTCCAGTTCTTTTATGTTAACTTCTTGACTCCTTCACAACAAATTCACATTTCCTAGGTCTGGTAGAATTATTCATTTAAAGTACATGGAGATAAGTTCCAAAAGCCAAACCTTAAGTTTAATAAATCACCTATTTTTAAATTGAGTATCAAATTGAATTTTACCAGTGCTTGTGAGAGTGGAAAGAACAGACGGTTCTTTTAGCAAATTTTGGAATATAAAAACAAGGGTCTATCCCTTAAATCCTTAAGAGACAAATTACTTAGAAATTATTAAAATACAGTTAACAAAGTTAGGGGCTACTCATGGGTTTTCTTGAAGTCAGGCATTGATACAGGAATTGATAAGCATAACAGATTACACACAAGTAGGTAGTGATGGAATTGGATGGTACATATGTAATTTTTAAATGTTGATATTAGGGAGAACAATTTGAAACTCCTCAGAGTGCACTAGAACCCCAATTGGCCTAAGCATAAGCCTAATCCAGTTGGGCAATTTTGCCTTTTCTAGTAGCTGTTGGACAAAATCTCCTAAACCACATAAATCTTTTCAAATAGCAGTTGCTGAAAATTAAGTAACATTTTTTATAAACAGTGTGTACTGAAGTCTGGCAGTCTTTTCCTTCCAGCCAGATATCCTCATTAACCAGTATTGTATTTCCTTAGGTGTACAATTACCATTCTTCATGAAGAATAACTTAAAATATCTTTGAATTTATTAAGGATTATACTGAAAGCAATGTTATTGGTTCCCATTTCAGTGAAATTTGCTAATCTTTGAAGGTACATGTATAGTAATTGTGTCACTAAGAATGTTGAAATAATTTGAAAATTTCACTCCCCAATCTATCCATTAAAGAACATTCATTGTATATGTGGACAAAATGTCTAGTAACATAAAAGATTTTTTGTTTGTTTTGGTTTGGTTTATTAAAATGGCATACACATGCATAGGTGAATAACTGTTGGAAGCCTTAATCTTGAAATAAAGGTTGACAACTTACTGTTCTGCAAAGACTCAATATAAAGGGAAAATGAATGTTTATTTGCACAGTGGATTGCAATACACACTCTAGTATTGAATTTGGTTTGTTTATATCTATAAGAAACATGGACAAAAGAGCCAAAATATTACAGCAGGTGAAATGTACTAAGGAGCCTATTTCTAGGAAGCTAATGGTTGTGTTTAAGTCTTTTCAATGAGTAGCTGAATTACATTGCCTGTAGAAACCAGTTAATACTCTTTTTGGCTGGAGACACATTCTCTGCTGCACTTCCATGCTGTGTGTACTTGCCAGGGAGGTTGAACTGCACTAGACTATATGAGCTCCGTACATGGCTACATAATCACTTTAAAAGTCTTGAATAGCAGACTTTTAAACTCTTTATATTTTGATTAAAAAGATAATCTTTGGGTAGCTCCAATTAAGTTTGTGTAGTTAATCTTTATGCTAAAAAATAATGGTTTTATGACATTTCTTTTTTTAGTAATTCATAATTTGGGTATGAAATTTCTGTGAGCTTAGCCATTTTAAGAATAACTGATAAAATTATATATCTAAATTTCAGTTTAAAAGATTTCTTATTTTTATTTCCCAAGAGTAATATCACCAAATGCACACATATATCACCACAACACATACACATTTACATATATATGTGTATGTATATGTATATGTGTGTATATATGTGTATGTGTATGTATATGTGTGTATATGTGTATATGTGTATGTATGTGTGTATATGTATATGTGTATGTGTGTGTATGTGTATATGTATACGTGTATGTGTATTTATATGTGTATATATGTGTGTGCATATGTATACGTGTATGTATATGTGTGTATATGCATATGTCTATGTATATGTGTGTATATATATGTATATGTATACATACAGGCAGTCCTCACTTTGTATAGTAGTATGGGACTGTGAAAATAATCATGCAAACTAAAACTGTGAAAAATGATCTTCATAACATATGGGAAAAATACAAGTATTCTGTGATCTAAAAAAATTTTTGTCAAAACATTAAAAACTCTGTGTCCATTTTAAATATATAAAACATGAAAAACCCTGAAAAACTGGTAATTACCTAATATGTTGTGATTTAAACCATTAGAAACATCAAGATAAAATGTTTCATTTCTTTCTGGAAAACTTATCAAGTGGTTGTTTGAACATTGCTTGCTTCATTTTTGTAAAACAGGATACAAAGCTTCCATCTTTTCTAGAGAATTACACTTCCAGCTTTGGATATATGCTTGAAAATTTTTTAAGTGCTTTCAATATTGTGAAATCTCAGAATTCTTCTAATGTGAAGAGGTTTGTTAGCCTCACTTCCTCTAGGACGTCCTTTTTTTTTTTTGAGACGTAGTCTCACTCTGTCTCCCCAGGCTGGAGTGCAGTGGCACAATCTTGGCTCACTGCAACCTCTGCCTCCCCAGTTCAAGGATTCTCCTGCCTCAGCTCCCAAGTAGCTGGGACTACAGGCGCCTGAGACCACAACTGGCTAACTTTTGTATTTTTAGTAGATACAGGCTTTCATCATGTTGGTCAGGATGATCTTTGTTAATGAATTCCTTCTTTTGATTATACATTTTTATAAAATGTCGCATGGTTTTATCACTGGACAGCAAGGAGGTAACACAGCTACATCCTTGGCTATTAGAGAGGTGAGCTAAGTGATATATGTGCAGTGACCAATCACTGACAGATGTTGAAGGAGTGACATGATTGGTTCCTGATCATGATGTGCTTCTGCTATTTACAGAGTAATTTGTGGACTGGGAGCAAGCAGTGAAATTTGTACCTTATAAAATTAGACACAGGTTACACACAAGTTTCAGTGATAACTGAAATTTGAACAGTGTTGTTGGTAGATTGAAGTTACTTAACTAAATCTTAGTACCTGAAATTTATGCCATGTCACAAATGTGAAAAGAAGGGAAATTTTTAATTTTTCCATCATTATACCTCAAGTTATCCCCTGATGTCAAATATTTAAATATAATAAAAATTTGAAGCAAATGAACCATGGCTGGACTGCATATGAATTAACCTAGATTGGAAGGACAAAAATAAAGCACTCAATGTTCAACAAATGTGGTGGCTAGAAAGGCCAATTAGAAATATATCCTGACCTTATGGTGCTTGGAGACTACTCAGGTAATTAAAATCCATGCATACATAGCTGAGGCACAGCATGAAAAGCAGGCAGAGTGACATGGTAAAAATACTAAGACTATACAAAATTCATCCTCGGGCCATTTATTGGGTTGCCATTTTTGATTAGAGACCAAAAATATCTTCAGTGAAATTGTTCTACGTAAGAATTAATATGAGTGTGATGTATAAAATAGATTGCAGGTGTTGTGGAAGATTTGTTAGGAGGCTACATTATTTGTTATTTTAGCATGGCATAGAATTACTCTAGAGAAGAGCTATTGAGGTAATGACATTAGTAATGGAGGGAGTGAAAAATACAGAAGTGCAGAAGCTAAGATTTGTCACCTGGAGATGAATAGAGAGAAGAGAATCATTTGGAGAGAGCAATTGTTTCAAGCTCTAGTGATTTGCAGAAACCTGAAGATCTGCCGATCTTCACAAGATACCAGTGATGTTTAATGCAGCTCATTTGAATAAAATAAAAAACATTGCTACATTATCTCACTAAATTCTGCATGCCATCTCTCATTGCCATTCATCTGTATCAAGTTCCCTTTATAGGCTATCATTCAATAAAAAGAACTGGTGACAAACTCTACCTACTCTTCTAAACTTTTTTCCACCTAGTATGTGTAACCCTTTTTGGGCAACATAAGCTTTTCCCTGTCTCAAAAAGATAAAGATAATCCTAAGTATTTATTGAAAAATATATAGTTCAAGAATAGCATAAACAACAACAACAACAAAAAACCCAGACAGGTTTTAATTGTTTTATAGTTGTTTTGTCCATAAGTATTTTGGTAGTTATATGTTTACTTAAGTTCCTTTATTATTTCATCTTTGTAAGAAGATTCTTTGTAATAGTGGCAACAAATGAAGACATCTAAATTTTTCATCGTTACAGTATTTGAAAATCAGACATACTGTGCACATTTTTAGTGTTTCTTAGTCTGTTTGTGATCAGTGATCATATATTCCTAGTATTCTGAAACTCACAAATACCATAGTACTTCTTGCATTTGTCTCATAACATGTGCTTTGAACTTCTGTCCGTAAGGGAAAGCTTTTAAAAATGCCTAGAGGGACTGGCATAACTGTTCAAACTCCAGAGAATTTATAACTATATAAGCTGAATCGTGGAATAAAAGGATTTAAGAAGGAGAATGAATTCTTGGTAATATTAGAACAATATTGTCAATAGAGGATTATTAGTGCTTTTGTTACCACAATTCAGTTTGCCTGACAGCCATAGTATATTCTTTCATGAATCAAGTATTAAAACATTATTCATGGTTACCTTCCTTACCCAGAATTGCTGGTGCTGTAACAACCTATAGTAGATTCATATACATTCAACTGTGGCTTGTAGATGTTTGCAATGTAATATGCCAGAGCAGACAAGGCTTTTCTGCCAACACAAGTAATGAAATAATATTAAAACATGATATGGACCATATAGTACAGCATATTGCAGGAGTAGAGACCAAAGGTTCATTTCTGACTCTGCCTTTTACTCAACTATGTGATCTAGAAAAAGTAGGAGAACCACACTCATCCTCAGATTTCTAATTTGTAATTTGAGATAATTCTATTCAAGTCAGAGTTTTTTGTTATAAAAATCAAGGAAGGAATATGTCTTATTGTATAAACTTACAAAGCATCATAAAAATGCTCATCATCACTGGTCATTGAAGAAATACAAATCAAAACCACATTGAGATACTATCTCATGCCAGTTAGAATGGCAATCATTAAAAAATCTGGAGACAACAGATGCTGCAGAGGATGTGGAGAAACAGGAACACTTTTACACTGTTGGTGGGAGTATAAATTAGCTCAACCATTGTGGAAGACAGTGTGGCGATTCCTCAAGGACCTAGAAATAGAAATTCCATTTGAGCCAGCAATCCCATTACTGGGTATACACCCAAAGGATTATAAATCGTTCTATTATAAAGACAGATGCACACATATGTTCATTGTGGCACTGTTTAAAATAGCAAAGACCTGCAACCAACTCAAATGCCCATCGCTGATAGACTGGACAAGGAAAATGTGGCACATAAACACCATGGAATACTATGCAGCCATAAAAAATGATGATTTTATGTCCTTTGCAGGGACATAGATGAATCTGGAAAACATCCTTCTCACCAAACTGACACAAGAATGGAAAATTAAACACTGCATGTTCTCACTCATAGGCAGGTGTTGAACAGTGAGCATACATGCACACAGGGAGGGGAGCATCACATACTGGGGTTTCTTGGAGGAGACTAGAGGAGGGACAGCAGCGAGTAGGGAGTTGGGAAGGGATAACACAGGGAGAAATGCTAGATATAGGTGATGGGGAATGGAGGTAGCCAACCATATTGCCATGTATGTACCTATGCAACAATCCTGCATGTTCTGCTCATGTACCCCAGAACCTAAAGTGCAACAATATATATATATATATTAAAAAGAACAAAAATAAAGCATCATACAAATATGAGGCTGTATTATTATTGTTATCTATAAAACACTACTTTTATAATGGAAAATATATATTGTATAACAATCTTCATATCTATCAAACTAATACATATACTGTCATTCACCACATAACATTTCAGTCAAAACAGACCACGTAAATGATGGTGGTTACATAGGATTATAAAACTGAATCTTTGCTATAATTAGCTATTTTTAGATATACAAGTATTATTTAGTACAGTACTATACTGTACCAGTTTATAGCCTAGGAGCAACAGGCTACTCTATACAGTTTAAGTGTGTAGTAGGCTGTACCATCTAGGTTTGTGTCAGTATACTCCATGATATTTGCACAATGATAAAATCACCTAACAACATGTTTCTCAGAACGTAACACCATCATTAAATGATACATAATTGTATGTTTTGCTAGCCAAGGTAAAATCAGTAGCAGCATCAACAGAGAGAGAAAATAGGGCATCAAAAATAATTTAAGGACCTCCGTTTCTGCCCTGGTATATAAGGAGCCTGGAAGTTGCCATTCTGTCCTAACAAGAAGTAAAAAGCTGAACAAACTAAAATTCAACAACTCATATTAGATCCCTAAAAGAAGTAAGGTCACAGGGCAAAGCACTGCCCACAAAACTGGACTCAGACAGGCAAACACAGAGAACCACAATTTATCTGATCAGAAATGTCCACAGAAACCAGAACCAGTCCGCAAAAATCTGAACCACAATTAGCAAATTTCCAGAGTCTCTGTGTGGACAAGTCTGAGAGAGAAAAAAACTTCAGAGAGACTGGTTATGGGAGGTGGGGCATGCATTTTTGTGAGTCTTACTTCCTGAAGCTCGACCAGTTCTCACAGTGAAGAGCAAACAAAAATTCGCTCCTGCTCCTGGCACACAAAGGGGAAAATGAATAATCCTGAAATTAGTCAGAATATTCTATTCTTCTTAACGAGGTCTACCCTCAAAAGAAATGATTTAACCAGATCCTAACCTGCTTTGGTTTTATCAGAGCCTAAATACCATGGAGGAAAGGAAACACTCAACTCTAGCTAGTTTTAATCTTCCACTTGGAGGTAGGGAAATATTCATTTCAAGCCCCATCTAGCCTTCCACAAGAGAGAAGGGAAATGCCCAATTCCAGCTACTCCAGCCATTCTGTCCTACTTGAAATGGGAGGGTGGACTGAGAAGCACTTGTGAAGTTCACAGTCCAGAAGTGCAGGCTCACTAAGCCTGAGACCTAGTTGTAGGACTAGACCCAGTTGTAGGACATGGAAGGTGTTTCCCCTTGTTTCCCACACCTTGTCACTGTATTACTAAAGGCTCATATATATCAGTTTCTTTCCCCAACTATATCATGTCCACCTGTCAAGAAAAACTTACCAGGGATACAAAAAGGCAAAAAAACTCAGTTTGAAGAGGTGGAGCAAGCATCAAAAGCAGACTCAGATATGGCAGTGATGTTGAAATGATCAGACTGGAAATTTAAAACAATTATAATTAATATGCTAAAGACTTTAATGGATAAAGTTGATGGCATGCAAGAACAGACGGGTAATGTAAGTAAATAAATGGACATTTTAAGGAAGACAAAAATAAATTCTAGAATCAAAAACTTGGTAACAGAAATGAAGAATGCCTTGATGGGCTTATTAGACTAATACAACTGAGGAATCTCTAAGCTTTAAGACATCTCAATAGAAAACTCCGAAACTGAAAAGCAAAGAATAAAAAGACTGGAAAAAAAAAAAGAACAGAATGTCCAGGAACTGCAGAACCACTATGAAATATATTGCATATGTTAATGGGAATATCAGAAGGAGAAAGAAGAGAGAAAGAAACAGAAAATATATTTGATAAAATCATCACTGAAAACTTCCCCAAAATTTGTGTTCTAAACTATAGTTCCAGGAAGCTCAAAAAACACTAATAGTAGGATAAATGCCAAAAATTCTCAAAATGAAGCAAAATAAATCAAAACCCCAACAACTGAAAATATCACATTCAAACTATAGAAAAACAAAAACAAAAGTCCTGATAGAAACCAGGGGTGTGAGGTTAATCTTACCTACAGAGGAGCAAAGATAAGAATTACATCTGACTTCCCCAAAATCGTGCAACACAAAGAGTACAGTGAAATATTTTAAGTGTTGAGAGGAAGAAAACATCAACCCAGAATTTCGTAGCCAATGAAATTAAAAAAAAAAAAATGAAGGAAAAACTAAGAATTCTTTCTCAAACAAAAATTGAGAAAATTTATTGCCAGTAGAGCTTCCTTACAAGAAATGTTTTAAAAAGTTCTTTAAAGAGAAGAAAAATTACACCAGTCAGAAACTCAGATCTACATAAAGAAAGGAGATTATAGAAGGAATAGGTGTAGATAAAATAAAACTTTTTCTCTTATTCATAATTCATTTAATCAATATGTTTATTCAAAAAATGTAGCAACAATTAACTCAATTATGTATGCTTAGTGTAAGTGAAATGAATGACCACAATAATACAAGGAATGAGAAGGAAGAAATAGCATTATTTTGTTATTATAAGTTACTCCCACTACCCATGAAGCAGTATAGTGTTATTCAAAAGTGTACTTCAATTAGTTCTAAGTCTATATTGCAAAATATAGGGCAACCTAGATTTTTTTTAACATAATTTTTTAAAACATATAATTGATATACTAAGGATTGAGAAAAAATCAAACTATACGAAATGCTTATTTAAAATCATGAAGGGCAAAAAAAGGGTGGAAGATACAAACAAAGAACAAGGGTAGCAAGTAGAAAACAGTAATAAGCATGGTAGATATTAATCCAGTTGTATCAGTAATCATTTTCAATGACAATGGTCTGAACATATCAATTAAAAGACAGAGATTTTCAGATAGTATCAAATAATAAGGCCAAATTTTAAAGTGGGTTGTCTATAAGACATCAACTTTAAATATAAAAACACACATAGACATGGATGCAGAAAGGTATACTATGTTAACACTAATTAAAAGAAAGGGAGTGTTGCTATATTAATTTTAAATAGAGAATACCTCAGAACAAAGAAAGTTATAAAAGAAAAAGAAGGACATTAATTAATGCTAAAGAAGCCAATTATCAAGAAGACATAATAATTTTAACATGTATGTTTCTAAAAATAGAACATCAAAAATGTCTGAGGCAAAAACTGAACTAGCCACTATTACAGAGACTTCAATGCCAATCTATCAGAAATAGACAGAAACATCAGACAGAATATCATCAAGGCCATTAAACTCAACAACATCATGAATCATAGCTAGAAAATCTGAAAATACTCGGAGACTAAACAACACACTTCTAAATAATACATGAGCCAAAGAGAAAATCTCAAGAGAAATTTTAAAATATTTTGAAACAAAAATGGTAACAACACACTGAAAATTTTGGGATGTGGTGAAAGCACTGCTTAGAGGAAAATTTACAGCATTGAATGTATATATTACAAAAATTAGAAAGATCTAAAATCAACCATCTAAGCTTCCACTTTAGGAAACTAGAAAAAGAAGAGCAAATTAAATCCAAAGTGAGCATTAAAAAAATGAAAAATAGAGCATAAATCAATAAAATTAAAAATATGAAATAGATAAAAGTCAATGTAACCAAAACCTAGTTCTTTGAAAAGATCAATGAAATTGATAAGCCACTAACTAGGCAAAGAACAAAATACATGTATCAGATATGAAAGAGAGGATATCATTAAGGATCATATGTATATTAAATGGATAACAAATGAAAATTATGAACAACTCTATGCCCGCAAGTGTAAAAGCCTACATGAAATGAAATAATTCCTTGAAAGACACATTTTTTAAAAGCTCAAATGAGAAGAAATAGACAATGTGTCTGTAAACATATCTATTAAATAAACTTAAAATTTAGTCAATAATTAATAACCTTCCAAAAATAGAAAATACCAGGCCCAGATGGGTTCACTGGTGAATTCTACCAAATATTTAAGGAAAAAAATTGTACCATTTTTTCTAAAATGTCTTTCAGAAGTTAGAAGCAAAAGGAATACTTGTAACTCATTCTGTAAGGCCAATGTTACCTTTTGTTAATAACAAAAATAATTTTTTAAAAATTATTTAAATTTTAAATTATTTTAAATTATTTTAAATTATAAAAAAAAATATTTTTTTAAAAATAAAAAAAAAGATAACAATGTTACCTTTTGTTAATAACAAAAATAGAAAAGAGACATTGCAAAAAAACAACAGGCCAATATATGTTAATGAACATAGGTTTAAAAATTCTCCACAAAATATTAGCAAATCAAATCACAGCAATGTATAACAAGAATTATTATCCACATCCAAGTGGGATTTATTCAAGTATGCAAAGTTAGTTCATCATTTAAAATCAATTAATGTAATCTATCATGTCAATATGCTAAAACATTTAATCATATCAAAATATGCAGAAAAAACATTTGATAAATTCCAACAGTCGTTCATTAAAAAAAAAATAACCAACTCCCTGTAAAATAGGAATAGAGGGAAATTTACTCAACCTGATAAAGAATATTTACAAAAAGTATGCAGCTAACATCATGCTTCATAGTCAGAAACTAGAATCTTTTCCACTAAGATCAAGAGTAGGTTAAAGATGTTTCATCTCTCACCACCCCTTTCAACATATTACTGGAAATCCTAGATAATGCATAAAGACAAGAATGGAAAAAAAAAGATATTCTGACTGGGAGGAAAGAAATAAAACTGTCTTTTTTCATGGATGGTATGATCATCAATGTAGAAAACTCAAAAGAATTGTCAACAAAACTTAAGGAACTAATAAATGATTATAGCAAAGTTGAAGAATGCAAGATTAATATTAAAAAGTTGATTGTTTTCCTATACACTGATATAAGTGGAACTTGACATTAAAAACACAATGCCATTTATACTAGCATGCCTCCAAAAAATACTTAGATATGAATTATTAAGATACATGTAAGATCTACAGGGATAAACTAAAAAACTATGATAAAATTAATCAAAGAATAATTAAATAAATGGAGAGACATTCCATATTTATGGGTAGGAAAACTCAATATTGTCAATATGTCATTTTTTCTTAACTTGATCTATAGATTCAAGAAATCCCAATCAAAATCCTAGCAAGTTATTTTGTGGCTATTCAAAAACTTACTCTGAAGTTTTCATGAAGAGTCATATAAAGAATAGCCATGAGGATATTTAAAGAATAAATAATATCAATTTGTTTGGAGTAATAAAACTACATGACTTCAATACTTACTATAAAGCTGCAGTAATCAAGACAATGTAGTACTGGTGAAAGCATAGACAAATAGATCAGTGAAACAGAGGAGAGAGCCCAGGAATTGACATAAATATAGCCAAGTTATTTTTGAAAAAGGAGTAAAGGCAATACAAAGAAGGAAAAATAGCACTTGCAACAAATGTGATAAAATATCCACATGTAAAAATAAAATAAATCTAGAAACAGACTTTATAACCTATTAATTCAAAACAAATCCTGATGTAAATTTAAAACAGAAAACTATAAAACTCCTAGAAGATAAAATAGGAGAAAATCTGGATTACCTTGGGTTTGGTGATAACTTTTAAAATATAACACCAAAATTTAGAATTCATAAGCTAGAGTTTATCAAAATTAAAAATGTCTTCTTTGTGAAAGACACTATCAAGAGAATAAAAAGATAAACCACATAGAGTGAAAACCTGTTTGTAAAAGACATGACTGATTAAGAACTGCTATCCAACATATACAAAGAACTCTTAAAACTCAATAAGAAAAAAAAAAACCTTGATTTTAAAAATGGGCCAAGGAGCTTAACAAACGCCACACCCAGAAAGATATACAGATGGCAAATAAATATGGGAAAAGATGCTCCACTCATATGTCATCAGGATAATGAAAACTGAAACGAGTTTCCACTACACACTTATTAGAATGGTCAAAATCTAGAACACTGGCAACACCAAAAATACTGGTGAGAATGTGGAGTGATAGGAACTCTCATTCACTGCTAATGGGAATGTAAAATACTATAGCCACTTTGAAAGACTTTGTCACTTTTTGACTTTGGTCAGTTTCTAACAAAACTAAACATACTCATGAGCCAGCAGCTGCACTCCTTGATATTTACCCTAAGGAATTGAAAGCTTATGTCTACACAAAAACCTGTGCATTAATATTTATAGCAACTTTATGTATAATTACCAAAACTTAATAGCAACTAAGATGTCCTTCAGTAGGTTAAGGGTGGTAAACCCAGACAATGGATAATTATTGATCTAAAAGGAAATGAGCTATCAAGCCATGAAAAGACATGGAGGAAATATAAATGCATATTATTAAATGAAAGAAGCCAATTGAAAAGGCTACATACTGTATGGTTCCAACTACCTGACATTCTAGAAAAGGCGAAATTATGGATAAAAAGATAGGCAGTTGCCAGAGATTAGAAAGAGAGAGAGTGATGAATAACCAGAGCACAGAGGATTTTTAGGACAATGAAATTATTCTGTAGGATATGATTATGATTGATACATGTGTCCAGTCTATAGACTGTTGAGGTGAACTCTAATGCAAGCTATAGAGTTTGTATGATAATGAAGTGTCAATGTAGGTTCATGAATTATAATAAATGTATCACTATGTGGTCAAGATGTTGATAATAGGGAAGGCTAAGTATGTGTGGGGCAGAGTCTATATGGGAAATCTTTGCACTTTCTGCTCAATTTTGATGTGAAACTAAAACTTCTCTGAAAAATATATAGTCTAATTTTAAAAAAGAATTTGGGCAGTGAGTTAAACTCTATCTAACATTAAGTTTTCAGGGGTAATGGATAACATAAAGATTATTGAGGAGTATGTTGCTGGCTGAACTTCAAGACACATAACTTAATTTCTGAATGAAACATTAGAATACTGGCACCAGTTTCTATTTCTCTAACATATCCTAAGACTACTTGTTAATGGGTGTTAGTGGTTCTAACAGAGTCTTATTATGCATTGGCATTTAAATAAGTTAATGTAATTATTTTATATGTTTGCATTTTAGTGTGGCTCAAGCATAGAAAAATTTATATTGAAAGAAAAATGTGGCCATTAAACATTTTTTATCCCAGAAGTTTCTGAGAGAGAAGAGCAAAGAGAGGACTTATCTTACCACTTTTTAAGGCATACTTGCTATAGTAGCAAAAAGTATGGTGTTATTGGTATAGGAACAGACACACAGAACCAAGAAAATATAAGAATACCCAGAAACAGATTTATACTTGATTAGGATAGTATTATGTGATTATGGTGACAATACAGAACAATGGATGAATGGATTAATGTTTTAATTGGTTGAATTGGTATACTGGCTCTCTGTATGTAACAGCACCAGACAAATCTGGCTCAACTTTTATGTAACAAAGTTGTGAGTTGTTTTTTAGTTACCATGGACCCTTAGGTTGAAGGTCACCTACCCTGAGCATGCCCAAGTAAACCAAACCTGCCAACACAGGTGCAACTTAAGTGTTCAGACTGAGGAATGAGGACTGAATTAAGAACTGACACTGTCATAGGTGAGTGTTGAACAATGAGAACACATGGACACAGGGAGGTGAGCATCACACACTGGGTTCTGTCGAGGGGAAATGGGGAGGGACAGTGGGGGTGCGGAGTTGGGGAGAGATAGCCTGGGGAGAAATGCCAGATACAGGTGATGGGGAGGAAGGCAGCAAATCACACTGCCATGTGTGTACCTATGCAACAATCTTGCATGTTCTTCACATGTACCCCAAAACCTAAAATTCAATTAAAAAAAAAAAAAGAACTGGACACTGCATGGTAGGATCCAGGATTCAATTAGATTGAGCCCTAGTCTTACCCCTTGGCAGGATCCAGTCAGGTCATGCCTCCCAGTATTACCTCATTGCAAGATCCAATCAGATCACATCTCATTATCCGAGCATATAAAACCCGACCGAATCCCCAGCTCAGGGAGATAGGTTCGAGCATTTCCTCCTGTCTCCTTGCCAGTCAATTTGTAGTAAAGCCTTTTCTTTTCTCAAAAGCTGGTGCCATGGTATTGGCTTCCATGTGCATTGGGCAGCAAGATATGGATTGCTCAGTAACATATAAATGAAAAAATGAAGTTGAAACAACATAGAAGAGTAAATTACTATCAATTTTAAATTCCTATTTCAAACAACATAGAAGAGTAAATTCCAAATCAATTTAAAAAATCTAAATCGGAAAGTAAAACTATAATATAAATGGAAAAAAATAAAGATCTTTGTGATCTTGGATTAGAAATTTCTTCAATAAAATGCAAACATACACACCAAATGATAAAAAATTCACTTATTTGACTATGTCAAAATTAGTAATTTCTATTCAATGAAGAATACCATACAGTCAGAGAAATACACATAGGGTTCTACTTTTCTCCATAAAACTAACACAGATTTTTAAACGTTTGAAAATGCCAAGTTTTGAAGTCTCCCACTATTATTGTGTTGCTGTCTAATTTCTTAGGTCTACTAGTAATCATCCTATAAATTTGGGAACTCCAGTGTTAGGTGCAAATATGTTTAGGATTGTGATATTTTCCTATTAGACAAAGCTTTTACCATTATATACTATCCCTCTTTGTCTCTCTCTTTCTTTTCCTGGTTGCAATTTCTTTTTTTTTACATTTTATTTATTTATTTTTTATTGTACTTTGGGCTCTGGGGTACATGTGCACATCCTACATCCTGCAGGATTGTTGCATAGGTATACACATGCCATGGTGGTGTGCTGTCTCCATCCCCCTCTCCCCGTCGCCTACGTCAGGCATTTTTCCCTGTGTTATCCCTTCCCATCCTCCCTCCCCACCCCCACTGTCCCTCCTCCCACCTCCCCTCCACCCCTCTACCTAGCCCTATAAGTGTTGTTCCCTTCCCTGTGTCCAAATGTTCTCATTGTTCATCACCCACCTATGAGTGAAAATATGTGGTGTTTGGTTTTCTGTTCTTGTGTCAGTTTGCTGAGAATGATGGTTTCCAGATTCATCCATGTCTCTATAAAGGACACAAACTAGTCATTTTTTATGACTGCATAGTATTCCATGGTGTATATGTGCCACGTTTTCTTTGTCCAGTCTATCATTGATGGGCATCTGGGTTGGTTCCAGGTCTTTGCTATTGTAAACAGTGCCACAATGAACATACTTGTGCATGTGTCTTTATAATAGAATGATTTATAATCCTTTGGGTATATACCCAGTAATGGGATTGCTGGGTCAAATGTTATTTCTTTTTCTATATCCTTGAGGAATCATCATACTGTCTTCCACAATGGTAGAACTAATTTACACTCCCACCAACAGTGTAAAAGTGTTCCTACTTTTCCACATCCTCTCCAGTATCTGTTGTCTCCAGATTTTTTAATGATTGCCATTCTAACTGGCATGAGATGGTATCTCAATGTGGTTTTGATTTGCATTTCTCTAACAATCAATGATGATGAGCATTTTTTCATATGTTTGTTGGCCACATATATGTCTTCTTTTGAAAAGTGTTTGTTCATATCCTTCACCCACTTTTGAATGGGTTTGTTTGTTTCTTGTAAATCTGCTTTAGTTCTTTGTAGATTCTGAATATTAGCCCTTTGTCAGATAGGTAGACTGCAAAAATTTTTAACCATTCTGTTGTCTGCCAGTTCACTTTATGATTGTTTCTTTTGCTGTACAGAAGCTCTTAAGTTTAATTAGATCCCATTTGTCTATTTTGGCTTTTGTTGCCATTGCTTTTGGTGTTTTAGTCATGAAGTCCTTGCCTGTGCCTATGTCCTGAATGGTGTTACCTAAGTTTTCTTCTAGGGTTTTTATGGTGTTAGTTCTTATGTTCAAATCTTTAATCCATCTGATGTTAATTTTTGTATAATGTGTAAGGAAGGGGTCCAGTTTCAGCTTCCTGCATATGGCTATCCAGTTTTCCCAATACCATTTATTAAACAGGAAATCTTTTCCCCACTGCTTGTTTTTGTCAGGTTTGTCAAAGATCAGATGGTTGTAGATGTCTGACATTGCTTTCGAGGCCTCTGTTCTGTTCCATTGGTTTATAACTCTGTTTTGGTACCAGTACCATGCTGTTTGAATTACTGTAGCCTTGTAGTATAGTTTGAAGTTAGGTAGTGTGATGCTTCCAGCTTTGTTTTGTTTTTTTTTTTTTGTTTTTTTTTGTTTGTTTGTTTTGCTTAGGATTGTCTTGGCCATGAGAGCTCTCTTTTGGTTACATATGAAGTTTAAAGTGGCTTTATCCAGTTCTGTGAAGAAGGTCAATGGTAATTTGATGGGGATGGCATTGAATCTATACATTACTTTGGACAGTATGGCCATTTTCACAATATTGATTCCTCCTAACCATGAGCAGGGAATGTTTTTCCACCTGTTTTTGTCCTCTCTTATTTTCTTGATCAGTGATTTGTAGTTCTCTTAGAAGAGATCTTCTACATCCTTTGTTAGTTGTATTTCTAGGTATTTTATTCTCTTTGTAGGAATTGTTAAAGGGAGTTCATTCATGATTTGTCTATCTGTTTGTCTGTTGCTGGTGTATAGGAATGCTTGTGATTTCTGCACATTGATTTTGTCAGCTTAAAGAGGTTTTGGGCTGAGACAATGGGCTCTTCTAAATATACGATCATGTCATCTGCAACTAGGGGCAATTTGACTTCTTCTTTTTCTAATTGAATGCCCTTAATTTTTTTTTCTTGACTAATTGCTCAGCTAGAACTTCCAATACTATATTGAATAGGAGTGATGAGAGAGGGCATCCTGGTCTAGTGCCAGTTTTTAGAGGGAATGCTTCTAGTTTCTGCCCATTCAGTATGATGTTGGCTGTGGTTTGTCCTAAATAGCTTTTATTTTTTGAGATATGTTCCATTGATACCTAGTATATTGGGAGTTTTTAGCATAAAGGGCTGTTGAATTTTGTCGAAGGTCTTCTCTGCATCTATTGAGATAATCATGTGGTTTTTGTCTTTGATTCTGTTTATGTGGTAGATTACATTTATAGATTGCGTATGCTGAACCAGCCTTGCATCCCCAGGATGAAATCTACTTGATTGTGGTGAATAAGCTTTTTGATGAACATCATCCTGATACCCTCTTTGTCTTTTTTAACTGCTGTTGCTTTAAAGTTTTTTTGTCCGATATAAGAATAGTTACCCCTTTGCTTTTGGTGTCCATTTGCACAAAGTGCCTTTTTCCACCCCTTTACTTTAAGTTTGTGTGAGTCCTTTATGTGTTAGGTGAGTCTCTTAAAGGCAGCAGATAGTTGGTTCATGAGTTCTTATCCGTTCAGCAGTTCTGTATCTATTAAGTATAGCACTTAGACCATTTATGCTCAATGTTAGTATTAAATGTGAGGTACTGTAGCTTTCATTGTGCTCTTTGTTGCCTGTGTATTTTAATTTTTTTTGTTTTGTTTTCTGTTTTTGCTTTTTACTTGTGTTTCTGTTTTATAGGTCCTGTGTAATTTATGCTTTAAAGAGGTTCTGTTTTGATGTGTTTTCAGGATTTGTTTCAAGATTTAGGGCTCCTTTTAGCAGTTCTTGTAGTGGTGGTTTGGTAATAGCAAATTCTCCTAATATTTGCTTATTCAAAAATGAATGTATCTTTTCTTCATACAGGATGCTTAGTTTCACTGGATGCAAAATTGTTTTGTTTGAGGAGACTGAAGATGGGTCCCCAATTCCTTCTAGCTTCTAGGGTTCCTGCTGAGAAATCTGCTGTTAGTCTGATAGGTTTTCCTTTTTTGGTTACCTGGTGTTTCTGTCCCACAGCTCTTAAGATTCTTTTCTTTATCTTAACTTTGGATAATCTGATGACAATGTGCCTAGGCAAAGGTCTTCTTGCAATGAATTTCCCAGATGTTCTTTGTAGTTTTTGTATTTGGGTATTTAGGTCTCTAGCAAAGCCAGGGAAATTTTCCTCGATTATTTCCTGAAACATGTTTTAGAAATCTCTTCTTCCTCCGATACACCAATTATTCTTAGGTTTGGTCATTTAACACAATCCCAGACTTCTTGGAGGCTTTGATCTTACTTTCCTTTTTTTTTTTTTTCTGGTCTCTGTTGGATTGGGTTAATTTGAAGACCTTGTATTCAAACTCTAAATTTCTTTCTTCCACATGTTCAATTCTATTTCTGAGACTTTCTGGAGCATTTCACATTTCTAAAGGTGTGTTCAAAGTTTTCTGAACTTCTTTACTTTAAGCTATCTGTTTCCATGAATATTTCTTCCTTCACTTCTTGTATCACTTTATGCATATCCTTGCAATGGGCTTTGCCTTTCTCTGGTCTCTCCCTGAATAGCTTAATAACCTAACCTCCTGAATTTCTTTTCAGGTAAATCAGGGATTTCTTCCTGGCTTAAATCCATTGCTGGTGAACTAGCATGATTTTGGGGTGGTGTTGATAAGCCTTGTTTTGTTATATTACCAGGATTGGTTTTCTGGTTCCTTCTTATTTTAGTAGTCTCTGTCAGAGGGAAGGTCTAGTGCTGAAGGGTGTTGTTCAGATTTTTTTGTCCCATGGGGTGTTACCTTGATGTAGTACTCTCCCCTTTTTCTTATGAATGTGGCTTCCTGTGAGCCAAACTGTAGTGACTGTTGTGTCTCTTGTAGGTCTAGCCACCCGGCGAGACTGCCTGGCTCTGGGCCAGACCTGGGGGTTGTCTGCAGAGTCCTGTGATGTGAACCATCTATGAGTCTCTCAGCCATGGATACCAGGGCCTGTTGGGTGGAAGTGGCAGAGGGTGCAATAGACTCCATGAGGGCCCTTAGCTTTAGTTGTACTGGTTGTCTTCCTGGCAGAAGGTGATTATTTCCAGAAAGCATCAGCTATAGTAGAGTGGAGAGGTACTGCTGGTGGGTGGATTCCTAGAACTCCCAAGATTCTATGCCCTTTGTCTTCCACTACCTGAGTGGATAGGGAAGGACTATCAGGTAGGAGTGGAGCTCAGACTCTCCTTGGGTGGGTCTTGCTGCAGCTGTTGTAGGGGATGGAGATGAGATTCCCAGGTCACTGGAGTTGTGTGTCTAGGAGGCTTATGTCTGCCTCTGCTGAGTCATACAGGTTGTCAGAAAGTGATGGAAAGCTGGCAGTCACAGTCCTCACTCAGCTCCCATGAAGACCAAAGGGCTGGTCTCATTCATACTGTGTCCCCCACAACAGCCCTGAGTCTGTTTCCAGGCAGAGAGTGAGATGGGCTTGGCCAAAGCTATTTGCCTCCCAGCTAGGAAAGAAAAGGCTTACTCAAGGTGGATTAAGGACTTAAACCTAAGACCTGAAACTATAAAAGTTCTAGAAGATAACAGTAGAAAAACCCTTCTAGACATTGGCTCATGTAGGGATTTAATAACCCAAAAGCAAACACAATAAAAACAAAGATGAATAGCTGGGACCTAATCAAACTAAAGAACTTTTGCATAGCAAAAGGAACAGTCAGCAGAGTAAACAGACAACCCACACAGTGGGAGAAAAACCTTCACAGTCTATACATCAGACAAAGGACTAATATCCAGAATTTACAAGAAACTCAGACAAATCAGTGAGAAACAAACAAACAAACAAACAATCCCATTAAAAAGACTTCATGACAAAAACACCAAAAGCATTGGCAACAAAAGCCAAAATAGACAAATAGGACCTAATCAAACTTCATAGCTTCTGCACAGCAAAAGAAACAGTCATCAGAGTGAATCAGCAACCAACAGAATGGTAAAAAAATTTTTGCGATCTACCCATATGACAAAGGGCTAATATGCAGAATCTACAAAGAATTAAAACAGATTTAAAGAAAAAAAGACAAGCTCATTCAAAAGGATATGAACAGACACTTTACAAAGGAAGACATATATGAGGTCAACAAACATGAAAAAATGCTCATCATCACCGGTCATGAGAGAAATGCAACTCAAAACTACATTGGGATACCCTCTCACACCAGTTAGAATGGTGATCATTAAAAAATCTGGAGACAACAGATGCTGGAGAGGATGTGGAGAAATAGGAACACTTTTACACTGTTGGTGGGAGTATAAATTAGTTCAACCACTGTGGAAGACAGTGTGGTGATTCCTCAAGGACATAGGAATAGAAATTCCATTTGAGCCAGCAATCCCATTACTGGGTATATATCCAAAGGATTATAAATTGTTCTATTATAAAGACACATGCACACAAATGTTCATTGTGGCACTGTTTACAACATCAAAGACCTGGAACCAACCCAAATGTCCATCAATGATAGACTGGACAGGGAAAATGTGGCACATATACACCATGGAATATTATGCAGCCATCAAAAACGATGAGTTTGTGTCCTTTGTAGGGACATGTATGAACCTGGAAACCATCATTCTCAGCAAACTGACACAAGAACACAAAATCAAACACCACATGTTCTCACCCATAGGTGGGTGTTGAACAATGAGAACACATGGACACAGGGAGGGGAGCATCACAAACTGGGGTCTCTTGGGGGAAAATAGGGGAGGGACAGCAGGGGGTGGGGAGTTGGGGATGGATAACATGGGGAGAAATGCCAAATATAGGTGATGGGGAGGAAGGCAGCAAACCACACTGCCATGTGTGTAACTATGCAACAATATTACATGTTCTTCACATGTGCCCCAAAACCTAAAATGCAATAAAAAATAATAATTATAAAATAATTAAAAAGTGGATGAGGAACATGAATAGATAATTCTCAAAAGAAGATATACAAATGGTCAACAAATGTGAAAAAATGCTCAGCATCACTAATGATCAGGGAAATGCAAATCAAAACCACAGTGTGATACCACCTTACTCCTGCAAGAATGCCCGTAATTAAAAAATCAAAAAATAGTAGACTTTGGCATGGATGTGGTGAGCAGGGAACTCTTCTACCCTGCTGGTGGGAATATAAACTAGTATAGCCACTCTGGAAAACAGTGTGGAGATTTCTTAAAGAACTAAAAGTAGAACTGACATTTGATTCAGCAATCCCACTACTGAATATCTTCCCAGAGGAAAATAAGTCATTATTTGAAAAAGATACTTGCACATGCATGTATATAGTGGCACAATTCACAATTGCAAAATCGTGGAACCAACCCAAATGCCCACCATTCAATGAGTGGATAAAGAAACTGTGAGATATATATATATGATGGAATACTACGGAGCCATAAAAAGTAATGAATTAACAGCATTTACAGTGACCTGGATGAGATTGGAGACTATTATTCTAAGTAATGTAACTCAGGAATGGAAAACCGAATGTTGTGTATTCTCACTGATATGTGGGAGCTAAGCTATGAGGATGCAAAGGTACAAGAATGATATGATGATACAATGGACTTTGGGGACTTGGGGGAAAGAATGGGAGGGGGATGAGGGTAAAAGACTACAAATATGGTGCAGCGTATACTGCTCAGGTGATGGATGTGCCAAAGTCTCACAAATCACCACTAAAGAACTTATTCATATAACCAAATATCACCTGTAACCCAATAACTTATGGAAAAATAAAATAAATAAATAAATAATAATGAACCCAAACCGCAATAATAATACTGTTTTTTTTTAAATGTGAGAAAATAGAAACTTTCACAAATTAATAATAAACATGTCAGCAAGTGCAGCCTTTCTGGAGAATGGTATAGCAGCTTATTACCTTTGTCGGTATACTCCCTCTTCTTAGTATGTCACAGAGATTCTCTCTCACCAGTCCATGAGATGTGGATATAGATGTTCAGTGAAGCAGCTTCTGGGAGTGTTCAGAAGAACCTCACATGGAGAAAATATATCACAATACACTATATAGTGATCAAAAGCACTAAAGTTGATGTGCATGTGTGTGTGTGTGTCTGTGTGTGTGTGTGCGTGTGTGTGTGTGTGTGTGCGCGTGTATCTGTGTGTTATATTTCACTAGGACCAGGTCCCAAATACATGATGTTGAGTAAGAAAAGAGTGAGAAAGAAAAGGAGACTATAGAATTTTTGCAAAACAAAGCAACATTCTACAAATAATATAGTCACACTGAAGCTATATATTAAGCACATTAAACTTGTTCCTGTGGATGATGGAGAGCAAGAAGAGGAGGCAGAAGTGGAAACATTCATAGCCTCAGATAAAACACACCGATGATAATATTGTGCCTTCCACTGAGGACTAGAATTACTGCAGTTTTTGCCATTGAAAGTATGGCAAAAATCTCAAGTACTTTTGCACCAAATTAATAGCTAAATTATATAAAATGAACTTCTTAAAACAAAAAGCAAAAACTAAAACAAAATGTACTTCAATAAATTGAATAAAAATGTTACATTTATTCTTTATTAATGAATTTTTTAAAAATCCCCTTAACATGTGTATATTAAAAAAGAAAGATCACTAATAGCAAATGCAAAAAGTTGCAGAAATAGCAAATGAGAAATAACAATACAATAATGTTTAATCTGATAATACAATGACATAAATAAAAATTTGAAGATGGTAAATGATAACAGCCATGTCTGAAATAGCAGGAAGAAATGCAATGCAGAGTGGGGAAAACATTAGCAGAAAATGATCAAACACAAGCAGATATGACTCAGAATTCTGAGTTGGCCTTACATATGTTTCCTGAGGAAGACTGATGGAGAATTCTCATCATATCAATATTTTTAAATTTCTCAAACCCCAAAATTTCACTTTGTGCATGGCATCTTACATAGGTAGGTAAATTTTCTGACCTTTCAAAATTTATTCTAATTTCATGTAACTTATTGTTTCTACTCCAGTGATTATTAATTGCCCTTTTATGTGCCCCGGAACTCGCTGGAGTCTGTGAAGTCTTTGGACTCCTGAGAATTTTTTTTTTTTTTTTTTACCAAAATCCAGTGTTTGTTTGCTAAAATTATTAACAGGTTTTGTCATCATTTGTGATTCTCAACATGAAGACAGTGACAGGCACTGGATATTTGTAGACAAGTACAGGTTTCTGTAAATGCTTCTGCTCAGCAACATCTCCTCATGCTCAGGAGTCTCACTGACTACCCTAGTTGCCTAGCAACAGCACTTTATCACAGACGACCTAATAGTCAACTGAATTGGAAGAGTCAGAAGTTGAAAATGAAAAGTACAGTAGTTATTTGTCTAGATTGAAATTTGCCTGGTTTTCTATAATTTGTGAAAAATATTGGTCCTGTGAGTACTTTTTCTTGTTTATAACCCCATTAACATAGCAGAAGCAGTGTATCAGTGAACTCTTCTGTATCAATTGTAACCATTTATAGGTGGGAATGTTCTCAGGCAGCCTGAGGCAATTGCTTGGTGTGCCTTATCCCATGCAGGTTCACAAAGAGTCAACAATAATCATCTGAAAAGTGTTTGAAGGAGTCCAGCTTCAAATGTTCTCTTCTACCATAAAATTTAATTATATTTTGAAGCAATCTGGTGGCTTACAGCTAAGACACCAAGAAAAACATTTCCTTCTTCTTTTTCCTTCCCTTTACTCCTGCTGTTTCTTTGTTCTATCAGTTAGTTGGTCAGTCTTTAAGTCATGCATAATATTAGATGCAAAACATGAGGGGAATGAAAAATGAATAACTATATTCTCCATCCTCTTTTTTTATGCTTTTCTGTCTCTTCTCCTTTTATAATTAGCAAGCTGAGAGACAGAGATCAATGAATTTTAAGATATGTATGCATAGTGCTCTTTCAGGATAGCACACAGTCTGATAAAATTTCTAATTTCAGTAAAATAGTTTCAGGACAGATCCACTTGATTCTACAAACCTACTCCATTTTCATTGCAACATTTTAATGAAATTAAATCTTATTAATGGAATTTTAATTACCAATATCCCATTATTTTCTACTCCAAATCTATCCTTTCAGCACTCTTAGAAGTCTGTCTCTCACGTACTTATACTCCATTTCATTTCTGCCTTTTCTATTATTCTCTTTCATAATAATTATGTTATTGACAACAAAGAGGGTTTTTTTTTAATTTTCTCTCTTCAAATTCCTTTTTCCTCCTTACTCTATTTTAAGTAAATGTATAAATTCATAAAACCACTATGGAATGTGTTTGCTTAGTGTAATTTGTAAAGTGACTTTGGACCTTTAAGTATCCCCAAAGCGTGCCTACATTTTATATAACATGAAATATAAAACTTGGACTTTTAAAAGAGAAGTGAGATTTGATCCTTGGGTTGATGAATCTGCCATAATGAGCTGTGCAATGCCAAGTTTTCACAGCACTACTAATCCACAGCTATGCAATGTTATACTTGAAAGAAAGTATGTGACCCTATAGAGTATAGGTTTTCATTTAAAACTCCATGGTCATCTTACTGTTGAGCTTGAAAGCCCAACTTGCAGTTGTTTCAAATCTAGCCACAAAGCCTTATTTGTTGATTTTGTGCTCTCTTGCTCTCTTTCTCTCTCTCACACATAAACACAAGTTCCTTTAATCTCTTCTAATTTTCCACTTATGGCCTTTGCCTTAAAATTTTGAAGAGTTCTACATATTATTTTCTAATGAGTGACCTAAATGCATAGTAAGAAAAGTATAGCATTCTTAGTTTTGTTTTGCTATTCTGTCTTTACATTTCTACTTGCTTTACAATTTCTATTACTTTAATATTTTCATTTTGTCTTCATACATTTATATTTTTTCCAGACTATAGGCAGACTGTAAAATTTTCATCAATTTTTTACTTCAAAATTATGACAGTCTCTTTTTCATTAACATTTTTGTCTTAAGGTCTCTTATTCTATTTTACAATGCAAGCTTTTTTTTTAAGTTTGTTCAAAAGAGCTCTACTTTGAGCCTATTTATATTTTCTAAGCGCATTTTCAGTAAAATGCACTCAGTTAGTGGGACAAATAATCTATCACAGAATGTCCTAAATGCTGTTAGAAATTTTGTTATTTAAGGATGTATTTATCTGTTTCTCATGCTTTAAAAAATGGACTAAAAAGTCGCATTTTATCAAATAGCATTGTTTGAGGATTTCTAATTGTTCTTTTCTTTAGAAAGATATCAGATTACATATAGTCATGCTAATTTTCCAATTTCACCTAGTTAGCATCTTTTTTTCTTTATTTCCTAATATATTTTGAAATACGGTTTGTGCAACAATTTATATTATTCTATTATTTTAAATGCATACATTTTTCTTTGCAAGTAATTGGGTCTTGCATCAAATGCATCTTCACCTATTCTCTGTTCTTTATTTTCATCTGGCTTTTCTTCACTCACTGGCTTAACTGAGTGATTCTAATAAAACTTATGTCTTTTTAGGCCCTTTGTATCACTAGTATCATTTTCATTTCTTTATTTAAATTTTACTCTTTGAAGCTTCATTGGTCCTTTTGTCGTCAGGCTCTGCCAAAAAACAGAAATAGTCTGCTTATTATACATATATTTGAGGTCCATTGATTCCTATCAAAAGAGATGTTGTTCTTTAAAATATCTGAAGGACAAGGTAACAAGTTTTGGATTTCAGGGCACGCTAGATGGATATGGATCTCCATCTTATCTCTTTCTGTATGTGGTGCTCAGTGATTTATATTTGTTTTGCTTGTCCTCCTGCCCTCTACTTCCCACTCCCTTTTTGTCTTTTAAGGAATCAGGAAAATGGAATTGGACTGAATTCCATTTTAACTTAAGCTTTACCATAAACAACACCAAAAATTCCAGTAAAGTCTGGTGGATTTGCTCATCAGGCTCTCCTGCACCTCAGTGGTAGCCTGACTCCTTCTCCACGTGGTAAATATAAACCATCTGCTCTAGCCAGACTCTTCTCCCACTGACTTCTGAGAGCCATCATGGGTATTCCCAGTAGAGCAGCAACTTTTTGTTTTTGTGATCTACTTTTAAAAATTGGAAATAGTTGGCCAAACTCTTGGAGGAACTACCAAACAAGTTATCAATAATTGCTACATAATCAGTCTGGCCTTATAGCATCTTCAGAAAGATCCAGCTATTTCTCCTTCAACTCAATTGTCTTGTGCACTGTCATCGTTTGAATGGAAACATTTATTTCCCTGACCACTCTCTCTTCTATTTTCAGAAAGCAAAGTTCTCACAATTCTGAGGGAAAAAAGCAATATTTCCATAGCATTAGTTCAATTTTGAGGCATGTCTCCACTGTCCTTCGTGCACTGTTCAGTTTCCTGTACACTTCACCCTACTCAAGTCAACTTTCCAACCAACAGTCATTACCAAAGTCTGTATTTTGTAGCAACAATAAGTGTATGAATTGGTCACAATTTAATTGAGCATCTATAAAAAATTTGTGGCATACACGTGAAGGTCAAACTGTTATCTTCCTCTATAATATAATATTTTGCCCCATCCCCATCAGAATTCTTCCCACTATCAGTGTTAATCAAGGCTCAGCCTCTCTCCTTTGCCTTCTTTATTAATGGCAGCGTGCACTGATCTCCCTTTGCTCCCACGTGTATCAATGAACTTATAGTCAAGGACATTTTATTAATTATTTTATATCTTTATATCTCACCACCTGAAGTATATAGCACTTTCAAGTCAGAGAAATTGACAGAAGTTTTGCAACACCTCAGCGCACAGATTTTCAATAGATACTTTTGAATGATTATGAGACTGATTGGGAATGCAATGGGAATTGGCAAAACTAAGTTCTGTTCAAAATTTTCTAATAATTACTTAGATCATCTACAAGAAAATAGATTTATTTCTCTGGCTGTCTGTTTTCTCATAAACAGAAGGAGAGATTTGAGTCTCTTTCAGCTCTGTGATTTCCTGCAGTGATGAATCGGGCAAGTAAATAGAGAATGATCAAAGTTAAAGATTGGCAGTAGACAAAGATAACCAAGTTATCTAAGGGACACATAGTGTTGTCATGTTCTGGTGGCAATTTCCAGTTTTAAACATTGAAAAGAAAGATTCTAGCCCCTACTTATGAGAGAGAGCTGTGACGTGGTGAATTCAGAAGATGAAAGTTCAAGTTTAGCTCTTCTACTTTTAGATGTGTGATCTTGGGTCACGGATTTACCTTATTGGGTGTAAATTTTTAATCTGCAAATGGGGAATAATAACATCTACCTCTTAGGTTTCTCATCATTAATAAAAGAAGTAGTTAGGAAATAAGTTTGTAAAAATTATATAGTATCACAAGCAGTAATACCAATACTTTTAAAATAAATGACATATATTAGTGCTGTGTGTAATTTCTCATTTTTTTTTATCAACATTTATTTAACCAGCTTTATTTTCCAGGTCTGTATACACTGGTTATATTTTGGATGACTTTGTAAAGGCTTGGAATCATTAATTTCCTGGGCCACACTTATCAGCAAAAAGATAAATTCACCTTGTCTGTGTTTGAAAGTACATTTTTTGCATTTATTTGTTTCTTTGTACTTCATTGAGAACAAAATATTTGTGATTATCATTTAAATGTGTCAGTAAATCTGTTTAATCTTCCACATGGAAAGTAAGGATTGAACTTTTAATACTTCTGCGTTATAGTTAGAAAATTATCTCAGTGGAATTAATTGTTATTTTAATCTATGGTGTATGTTGTACATTTATATAGCATTTTGGTTTTAACTGAATTGAGTTTTAGTCCTTCTCTGTGGAATGTCCCTAGAAATATCTGGTGCATCTAGGCACTATTAAATAACATTTGTTCTCATATTGCCAGTTTTTCTACAACAATTTCTGGTGAATTAAGATGAATATTTTTATTTATCAGTCCTTTAGCATTTGGGTAATATTTATAGATATCCTCACAGCTTAAGGTCTGGTTAGCAAACAATGTGCTGTAAAACATTTTTAGCATTGATATGATTTCTCACATACAAGTGTAAATAACTATTTTTTTTGTGCATGAATACATAACTCACACTTGAAAGAGGATGGCATTGATGCTAAGTGTCACAAAGAGGACTGCAATATCATCTCCAATGGGTACGTTTGCTCAAACGAGGAAGATGTTTTATGAGAACTAACCATCTGTATTAGAAACTTGAAAGTTAACAGGCAAGCATTTCCAAATCACAGCCAGTAAGTGTGATTTCCTTGCAGATACTGAAATAAAATGCAGAGAGTTGGCTAGAAGGGTTAGTAAACAATAAAAGGCAAGACGCAGGTCTGTTGGTACACAACCTCATTCTCTGAGGGGTGGAGGGGAAAAGCAGCTTCCTGAACAGGAAAAGAAGCTCTAAATAGAACAAGATGCTTCCTCTCCTAAAATTTTGACATTTATCGAATGTAAGGAAATAGATTGAAAGTATCAGTTGTTTTGAACATTAAAGGACAGAAAGCTCCAGAAGCTCTTGCTTTTATCCCATTCTTTTTTCCCATCTGATGTTGAGAACATTATTTACTAAAGACATAAATAAAATAAAATTACTGTTCAATTACTTTATGCTCACCAAAAAGTCTGGAGGAGATTTATACCAACTAAAGGAAAATCTACAATCAGTTGAAATGCAGCAAAAACTGACGTATGCTTTTTAACTGACCTTCATTTTTCATTCAGCATTTATTAGGAGACCAGTATACACATTCTCAGCATTGTTTTTGGTCCTAAGACCAAGTTGAATTAAACATGTCCCTGGAAAAATGAATTTGACTTCTGTGTTATCACTGCTTTTGCTGCAGGCTAAAACAGGAACTCATGAACTGATACAGGAGATGAACATATAAAATAACAAAATAACAAATACTGTACAATGAGTTAAATGAGTTACACAGTAAAGGTTTACACATAGTTCTCTGTATATGTGTGTACCTATATTTATTTTGATGACTGATTATATCCATATATAAAGTGATGAATGGGGCAAGTACAGAGAGAATGAGTAAAGTTACAGATTGACGATAGGCAAAGATAATCAAAATATCTAAGGGACATACAGTGTTGTCATGTTCTGTTGGCAATTTCCAATTTTAAACATCAAAATAAAGATTCTTGCCCCTACTTATGAGAGAGAACTGTGACATGTATGTATATAATCAGTCATTAAAACAAATATAGGCACACACATATACAGAGAACTTTGTGTAAACCTTTGTGTAAACCTTTACTGTGTAAGTTTATATATATATATATATATATACACACACACACATATATATAAAATATATATGTGTGTGTGTATGTGTGTGTGTGTGTGTGTGTATGTGTGTGTGTGTGTGTGTATATATATATATATATATATTCTTCCCAGTCTGGCTACATTTAGCAATGAGCAATGTTGGCATGAAGCAAGGGCACGGGAGGCTAACAAAATATTTTCTTGATAGCCTAATGCAATTTAGGATTAGACCTAGAATAAGATAATTCCATGTTCTGAGTGAGGATGAGAGGAAAAATAGGACCTTCATCAAAACGTAAAACCAAAGATATAAGGTAAAATTCAGTCATTTTATTAATCAGAGATTGTTATACATGTAATTGTTCTTCCCATTATCCCCTAAATTCATATGCTATAACCCATAGTATCTCAGAATGTGACTAATTGCAGATAGAGACTTTAAGGGGACAATTAAGGTTAAATTAGGTCATTAGGGTAGGCCCTGATCCAATGTGGCTGATGTCCTCAAAGAGGAGCTTAGGACACAGACACACATGAAGGAAGAAGTCAGCCATCTACAAGCCAAGAAAGGAGGCCTGAGGAGCAATCAACCCTGCTGACACCTTGATCTCAGACTTCTACCCTCCAGAAGTGTGAGTAATAAATTCCTGTTGTTTAAGCCACCCAGTCTGTGAACGTTTTTACGGCAGCCCTACCATACTAATGTAGGAATAATTCATTCAGCTTCTGAATTAAAGGATTTTCTTCTTAGTCCCAATTTCCCTTCAGATGGTATTTACTCAGCTAGCAACAGGATTAAAAGAAATACCTAGTCGTAGGGAAAAATGAATTTGACTTCTATGTTATCACTGCTTTTGCTGCAGGCTAAAATAGGCCACTCTAATTATTTCCTCCAAGAGTTATTTGTGGAACAGTGCCTACTTAAAACCATCATATTTTCCACGTGGACACTGTCTTCAATAGTCGGGAAACCTTGTTTGTCATTGTTACAGGCTCTGAGAAGGGTGTCAAGGAATATAATGAGTAGAGTCAAGGTTAAAAGAAAGTTGATGAGTTAGGTGTTATTTTACCCAACTCTGCAATTAATTTATATATTAGCTCTGAATAGACATTCTTCTGTGCTCTGGAAAAATTACACTAGTGTGTAGCTGGGGTCTCTTCAAAAACAAAAGTGAAGCCCGGGTTCTGCACATAATCCTTCTTCAAGAGCAGCAAAGTGGCATAAAGATAATCAATCTCAGACAAGACCATAGTCTCAGAAGACCAGCTGCATGTCTTGTGAGTTCCTCTCCATGACTGAGTTGCTTTGCTAACACTTTCAAACCTTTTATATTATTTCCGCCATGAATACAAGTCAAGTTATTGAAGCCTTGTGTTTGGAGAGTTACTGCAGTAAGACAGGTGTCTTGGGACACGTAGACAGCAAATAAGTCTGGGAAGGGCTACCCGATACTTAAGATGCTCTCATTTTTTTCTGTCTCTGGTACCTTGGACCCGTTTTCCATCTCAGCTGCCGCCATGGTGCTCTGCCTCATGGTAAGCCAGTAATCACCTTTGTGCCACTATCCAAACTTTTGTCTCCTACATGTAGGTTTACCTGCTAGTGCTGATATATGAGAAACAGCAGAATCATGCAAGCCCTCCACAAATTAGCTACATGAAAATGGAGAATAACTAATGTGAAATGAGACTGTCAGGTAAATTATTTATCTTCTCCTTAGTGCCCTGAGAATCAGTTGTTTATATGCTGTATTAGTCCGTTTTCACACTGCTGTAAAGAATCACTGGAGACTGGGCAATTTATGAAGCAAAGAGGTTTAATTGGCTCACTGTTTCACAGACTTAACAGGAAGCATGATGGGAGGCCTCAGGCAACTTAAAATCATGGTAGAAGGCAAAGGGGAAGCAAGGACCTTCTTCACATAAGAGAGCATGTGAAGAGGGACGTGCCACCCACTTTCAGACAACCAGCTCTCATGATAACTCGCTCACTATCATGAGAACAGCAAGGGTGAAATATACCCCCATGATCCAATCACTTCCCACCAAGACCCTCCTCCAACACATGAGGATTACAATTTGAGATGAGATTTGGGTAGGGACACAGAACCAAACCATATCATATGCTTCTCAGAAGATGGTCCCAAGAGATTATGCCACTGATTGCACTTGATTCCAGTGAGTGGCTCGCTTGATAATGGAGACTTTAATTGCATTTGTCCTCCTTGCTTCTCTCTTCTTTGTCCTTATTCCCGCTTTCCCCTTATTCCTGCTACTAAAGCTGTGAGTGCAGACTCATAAAACTTTACTCCAGGCTTTTCTTTATTCCAGGCTAAGAAAGATGATAAAAGAAGCTCTTTGCTTGTCTATTATCATTGTATAGGAATGCTCGTGATTTTTGCACATTGATTTTGTTTCCTGAGACTTTTCTGAAGTTGCTTATCAGCTTAAGGGGTTCTTGGGCTCCTAAAACCATAAAAAAAACCCTACAAGAAAACCTAGGCAATACCATGCAGGACATAGGCATGGGCAGAAACTTCATGACTAAAACACCAAAAGCAGTTACAACAAAAACCCAAATTGGTAAATGGGATCTAATTAAACTAAAGCGCTTCTCCACGGCAAAAGAAACTACCATCAGAGTGAACATGCAACCTACAGAATGGGAGAAAATTTTTGCAATCAATCCATCTGACAAAGGGCTGATATCCAGAATTTACAAGGAACTTAAACAAATTTACAAGAAAAAATTCAAAAAGTGGCAAAGGATATAAACACACTTCTCAAAAGAATATATTTATGTGGCCAACAAACATAGGAAAAAAAGCTCATCATCCCAGGTAATTAGAGAAATGCAAGTCAAAACCACATTGAGATACAATCTCATGCCAGTTAGAATGACGATCATTAAAAAATGTGGAGACAACAAATGCTATCGAGGCTGTGGAGAAATAGGAATGCTTTTACACTGTTGGTGGGAGTGTAAATCAGTTTAACCATGTGAAAGACAGTATGGCAATTCCTCAAGGATCTAGAACCAGAAATACCATTTGACCCAGTAATCATATTACTGGGTATATACCCAAAGGATTATAAATCATTCTACTGTAAAGACATAGGCACATTTGTGTTTCTTGCAGCATTATTTACATTAGAAAACTTGGAGCCAACCGAAACGCTCATCGGTGATAGACTGGATGAAGAAAATGTGACACATATACACCATGGAATACTATACAGCCATAAAAAAGAATGAATTCATGTCCTTCTCAGGGACAAGGATGAAGCTGGAAACCAACATTCTCAGCAAACTAACACAGGAACAAAAGACACCAAAAACCTCATGTTCCCACTCATAAAGTAGGAGTTAACAGTGAGAACACATGGACACAGGGAGGGGACCATCACACACTGTGGCCTTTCGGGAGTTTGAGGGGTAGGGTAGGGAGAGCCTTAAGACAGATACCTAACAAATGCAGGACTTAAAACCTTGATATGAATTATCAGAGTCTTGTGCAGTAGATAGGTGAAGAAAAATAGAGTGGAAATATCCTTTGTATTTGAATCTCATAAAGTGAAATTTCTAAAAACTACTGAGAGCAAAAGCTAGTTTACAATTGTATCATGGGGTGTAAGAATTCAGAACTGCAAGAAGTTCGGAGGAGAAGAGGAAGTAGATAGGAGATTAAAGAAATATTTAGGGTATAAAATCTATGCTGATGAGCTGAAAAAAAAGATCCTGGGGGTAAAAAGGTAGTCTAATCAACAAAGAAATTAGGGAGCATTGTCTTAGTGAGAAAAGGTGAAGGTAGTTAAGGCATGAGAGTGGAAGAGAAGTGATAAGAGATGAATGGGATTGGGAAGTGGAGGGAGATTAAATCTGCACATTCAAGTTTCTCATGGAAGAAGAAAGAGGCAATCTACAAAGAATGACAAAGGACAGAAGCTGACTTAAGGCTTTAAGGAAACTGGTAAACATTGGAAATAGACATTGAGGAAAATAAAGTTGGACCAACCATGTGTGGCAGACACTGTTAGTATTCAGTAAACGTCATCTACCTTGTCCTCTTCATTGCCAGAGCATTCATGTGTCTAGGCTTATCTAAACTGAAGTGATGTGTCATATCTAAGACAGTTTACAAGGGTATACCTACTCCATGCTCTATTGTTCCTGGCTATGAAACTCTTAAAGACCATATGTTCCAGAGTAGAATAGCTGTATTTTGGAAGTGTTATCAGAGTACAATATGATCAGAAAATAAGCCTTATTGTTTTAGGTTACTGAGATTTGGGGATTTATTTGTTATGGTGGCATAGGTGAATCCACCACGAATAACAGAAAGGTTACTGCCAGGATTATAGATAAGAATTTGCAGTAATACTCTATATGGTTGAGTTATTTTCAGCTCTCCATCTGTGTAAGTTGAAGAAGTGTTGGGATTTACTGGTGTGTAGGGGACACACACACACACACACACAGAATTATGCAGTAATAGGCTGGGATAAAGGAAAGTAGCAAAGAATAAGGGTCTCTTTTAGATTGAAAAGCAGGTATGTGAGGGAAGTTGGAGTAAGACTGAAGAATGGAAAATCATTCTCAAAGAGCAGAAAGTTACATTTGTGATTTTCATGGTAGAGTGTTTTCTGGTGATGGTTAGTTTGTAGATTTTCCCTTGGGACTATAGCTGACTTGGAATGGACATGACAATTAGCATGGTCCAGAATTTTCAGGAAAATTATTGTATGACTTATCTACATGCATATTGAAACAATATGAAAAACTGAAGTTCTGATTATTTGCTCAAAATTCATTCTTCAATGACTAAAATATAATACAAAAGTCATTGTTAAAGCATTTGCTTGTTTATATTTTTTGTGATATAATGCTTTTACTTGGAGGAAATGAAAACATCTCAGAATTTTTATGAAGTAACATTACCATAAGGCATGTAGAAGTGACCACTGTTTGTCAATGTGTACAATTTTAACATGAGTTAAAATTGTATATATTTATATATATATAATTATATATATATATATATATATATATATATATATATAATTCCTACATTTGGTTTCTACTAAATTCTAAGAAGGAGATATATGGTAGACTTAACATGTGGTTTTAAATTTGTATTTTATTTTCAAAGAAGATTAGACTGATTTATAATGTTATCACTGAATAAAATAATTACGTGCAAAAGAAATTTTATTGACATTAATCCATATGATTTTATATGCTGTCAAGTTTTGCATTTTTCCACTAAATAGTTCACTTTATGAGCTGATTTAGACATTATTTCTAACTGAATGTTTAAATATTGCTTGTGATCTTAAAAAGTGTTTCTTCTATATTTCGATGCTATTAAAGCACTATTACAGAAAATTGTTTAAAGTTTGATGCACAACTTTGATAAGTTTTATATATATATATATATATATATAATTGCATTTTAGGTTCTGGGGTACATGTGAAGAACATGCAGGACTGTTGCATAGCAACCTACATGGCAATGTGGTTTGCTGCCTTCCTCCCCATCACCTATATTTGGCATTTCTCCCCATGTTATCCATCCCCAACTCCCTACCCCCAACTATTCCTCCCCTAGTCCCCCCCAACAAACCCCAGTATGTGATGCTCCCCTCCTGTATCCATGTGTTCTCATTGTTCAACACCCACCTATGAGTGAGAACATGCTGTGTTTGATCTTCTGTTCTTGTGCTAGTTTGCTGAGAATGATGGTTTCCAGGTTCATACATGTCCCTACAAAGGACACGAACTCATTGTTTTTTTTGGCTGCATAATATTACATGGTGTATATGTGCTACATTTTCCCTGTCCAGTCTATCATCAATGGGCATTTGGGTTGGTTCCAAGTCTTTGCTGTTGTAAACAGTGCTGCAATGAAAATACATGTGCATGTGTCCTTATAATAGAATGATTTATAATCCTTCGGCTGTATACTCAGTAATGAGATTGCTGGGTCAAATGGAATTTTTATTTCTAGGTACTTGAGGAATCACCACACTGTCTTCAACAATGGTTGAACTAATTTACACTCCCACCAACAGTGTAAAAGTTTTCCTATTTCTTCACATCCTCTCTAGCATCTGTTGTCTCCAGATTTTTTAATGATTGCCATTCTAACTGGCTTGAGATGGTATCTCAGTGTAGTTTTGATTTACATTTCTCTAATGACCAGTGATGATGAGCATTTTTTCATATGTTTGTTGGCCTCATATATATCTTCTTTTGAAAAGTGTCTGTTCATATCATTTGCCCACTTTTGAATGAGTTTGCTTGTTTTTTTTTCTTGTAAATCTGTTTTAGTTCTTTGTAGATTTTGGATATAAGTCCTTTGTCAGATGGGTAGATTGCAAAAATTTTTCCCATTCTGTTGGTTGCCAGTTCACTCTAAAGATTGTTCCTTTTGCTGTGCAGAAGCTCTGGAGTTTAATTAGCTGTCATTTGTCTATTTTGGCTTTTGTTGCCAATGCTTTTGGTGTTTTAGTCATGAAGTCCTTGCCTATGCCTATATCCTGAATGGTTTCGACTAGGTTTTCTTCTAGGGTTTTTATGGTGTTAGGTCTTATGTTTAAGTCTTTAATCCATCTGGAGTTAATTTTAGTGTAAGGTGTCAGGAAGGGGTCCAGTTGCTGCTTTCTGCACATGGCTAGCCAGTTTTCCCAAAACCATTTATAAAACAGGGAATCCTTTCACCATTGCTTGTTTTTCTCAGCTTTGTCAAAGGTCAGATGGTTGTAGATGTGTGGCATTGCCTCCGAGGCCTCCCTTCTGTTCCATTGGTCTATATCTCTGTTTTAGTACCAGTACCATGCTGTTTTGATTACTGTAGCCTTGTAGTATAGTTTGAAGTCAGATAGCGTGATGCCTCCCACTTTGTTCTTTTTGCTTAGATTGACTTGGCTATGTGGGCTCTCTTTTGGTTCCATATGAAGTTTTATGTGATTTTTTCCAGTTCTATGAAGAAGGTCATTGGTAGCTTGATAGGGATAGCGTTGGATCTATAAATTACTTTGGGCAGTATGACCATTTTCATGATATTGATTCTTCCTAACCATGAGCATGGAATGTTTCTCCATCTGTTTGTGTCCTCTCTTATTTCGTTGAGCAGTGGTTTGTAGTTCTCCTTGAACAGGTCCTTTACATCTTTTGTTAGTTGTATTCCTAGGTATTTTATTCTCTTTGTAGCAATTGTGAATGGCAGTTCATTCTTGATTTGGCTCTCTTTAAGTCTGTTATTGGTGTATAGGAATGCTTGTGATTTTTGCATGTTGATTTACCAAAACCTTGCAGAGACTCAACAAGAAAAGGAAACTTCAGGCCAATATCCATGATGAACATAGATGCATAAACCTTCAGTAAAATACTGGCAAAGAATTGCAACAGCACATCAAAAAGCTTATCCATCATGATCAAGTAGGCTTCATCCCAGGGATGCAAGACCGGTTCAACAAATGCAAGTCTATAAACGTAATTCATGACATAAATGAAACCAAAAACAAAAACTACGTGATTATCTCAACAGATGCAGAGAAGGCCTTCGACAAAATTCAACAGCCCTTTATGCTAAAAACTCTCAATAAACTAGGTATCGATGGAATGTATCTCAAAATAATAAAAGCTATTTATGACAAACCGTCAGCCAATATCATACTGAATGGGTAAAAACTGAAAGCATTCCCTTTGAAATCTGGCACTAGACAAGGATGCCCTCTCTCACCACTCCTATTCAATATAGTATTGGAAGTTCTAGCTAGAGCAATCAGGCAAGAAAAAGAAATAAAGGGTATTCAATTAGGAAAGGAGGAAGTCAAATTGTCTCTATTTGCAGACGACATGATTGTATATTTAGAAGACCCCATCGTCTCAGCCCAAAATCTTCTTAAACTGATAAACAACTTCAGCAAAATATGATAAGTTTTAATAGATAAACCTTGACATTGAGAGAGGTATCTTAATACCCACTTTTAAAGGTATACAAATTGGTATAGGAAAAGAAGCAATTTTAATGCAGAAGTAATTATAAAACCTGTCAAATTTGTTAAATTAATTTGATTTGAGTGAGTCAGTGCCCACAGACCATCAGGAAAGGGTTAGGCTAATTAAGGACTGCAGCGGGAACATCCTGGGACAGGGCTGCGAGAGCAGGCCATCGTGAGTTAGACTTGCCTTGTCACCTGTCTTGCAACTTATCCCAACAAAATACCTTTGCCAACTCTACCAGTTTTTTATTGTTTCCAGAGCAAATTACTGAAAACTTTTTAAAACAACACAAATTTATATCTTAGTTTTGTAGGGCAGAAGTCTGACATAGGTCTTAGTAGGCTAAAATCAACGTGTCAACAGGGCTGCATTTCTTTCATAAGCTGTTTCCTCATGTTTGGGGTTTTCTGGAAGCCACTCACATTTGCCCATGGTCCCCTTCCTCCATTTCAGAGTCAGAAATAATAGGTCCTGTTCTCACCCCGCATCCCTCTGACCACGCCTGCTTCCAGCTTCTACCTTTAAGGATGCTTGTGATGACATTGGGACCAGCTTCATTTCTCAGGTGTCCTCCTCTCATGCTTCTCCTTGCACATCAAGCTGCTCACACTTTGTGCTTTTGTACATGCTGTTTGATTATGAAACTCCCTGACCCTCTACCTCATGATTCACTTGACTAGACAATTCAATGCTCAGTTCAGGTGGCTCTTCTTTCAGAAAGGCTTTTTCCATCTACTGTCCTACCGCCCTCCCCAAGGTAAGTACCTAAGCAGTTTTCTGCAGTAGCACTTTATTATTATCTATCATAATAAATAGAATTTGTTTTTGCAATTGTGTGGCATTAGTCATTTCCCTCTATTTGACTCTGAGTTTCTTAAGGATTAGAATCATCTGTAAATCATATGTATAAGCCCAGGATTGAATACAGTGTCTGGCTTTTAGTAGGGTATTTTTCAACCTAGATCACACGACCCATTAGTCGGTGGGTCATGAAAAAAGACTGCATATGACAATTATTTATTTTTAATTACATAGAAAAGAATATAAAATATGAGTATAAGAGATAAGATTATTGTTTTGTAAAAATTTGTTTCAGTCAGATCTGTGATTATATAACCATATATACCTTAGGCGTGGTGGCTCACGCCTGTAATCCCAGCACTTTGGGAGGCTGAGGCTGGTGGATCATGAGGTCAGGAGTTCGTGACCAGCTTGACCAACAGGGTGAAACCCCATCTCTACTAAAAATAAAAAGATTGGCTGGGCATGGTGGAGCACGCCTGTAGTCCCAGCTACTCGGGAGGCTGCGGCAGAAGAATCGTTTGAACCCAGGAGGCAGAGGCTGCAGTGAGCCGAGATCATACCACTGTACTCCAGCCTGGGCAACAGAGTGAGACTCTGTCTTAAAAAAAAAAAAAAAAGAGCTTAAATGCTACTATCTTAGTAATATGCAATAAATAACTGTGGAATGAATTATGCACATAGCGGATGCCAATGCCAATATACTACCTTGTATCTCCACAGATTTCTGGAAACTTCTCTCAACAATGAGCCTGAACCAGATTGTTCTGATACTCCCTTTACCTAGATGCATGCCTCAAGCCAGCAGGGAAGGTCCCCTAGATGTTAGATGCTCCCATCTCTATTGGCTACCAAGAAGCTTATCCCAGGAAAAGCTGGGAAAATCCCTCATGGGAGCCTTGTCATTGATTTTTTTTCCCCAAGAATCTTTGGTAAAGAACAGCCCACCTCATACCACAGCCTGAAGAATGGCTGCAGTGTCCATTCCTCAGCCCTGGGGACTACTCTGATGTGGCAGAGGCTGCAGAAACTCTGCTGGCTAGGTATGGAAGCCCATTCCCTTCATCCAACAATCCTGGCACAATTCACCCAAGCTGTGACATGATCCCTGTCTCAGATAAGTGAGCTAAAAACATTAATTTTAAAAGAAAGAGGTCATTTCATTAGTGCTGGAAGCAAACTTAAATTGAAGGAGTAAAGAGTCCTACAGTCAAATTTCTATTTCCTTAATCAGAACATCTTCCCACCACTATGGCTAACTTTATTTCCATATATTTGTTTATTTGTCACTTTTCCATGTATTTGTTTGTCATTTTTCTGAAAGTACTTGAGGTAACTTAATCTCGCTGACATCCAATGATGTGAAGGCAGAGGAAAAAAGGAAAACAAAGAAAAAAATTAAACAGAAGAAGAACTAAACTTCTTTGGTATGTCAAGAGAAAGTGGATCTGTCCATCCTCTGCCTAATCATTTTCATGAAGTTTTTGGAAGTTAATGGTGAAGGTTACAATAGAAAGGATGAAATGTATTTCATTAGCAAAAAACTCTGGAAAAATATTTTTTTCACCAATGTGAGTATTCTCTATGTGTAACTATCACTGGACAGAAGTTGGTCATTCTATACCTGGTTAGAACTATTTCCTGTTATTCTCCTTTGTTTAAGGGATATAAAATCTGCTTCTGTGTCAGATACAAAGTACCTGTAAATATAAAAACAACAGAATACTTTTCCTCTTACATCTCCGCTTACAAACAATGAGGTTTGTTTTCAATTTTATTTTTCTTCTTTGTAGTTAAGAGCAGATCCTGCAAACTGACGACATTTGTTGGAGTTGCTCAGCAGGAAAGTGGCGGGGAGGGGAGCAATGAGTTACTCCCCAAAATTGAGGGATAAAGAAAGGACAATAGAATAACAACAGAGAAAAAGATGAAGACAGAAAAGTAAGATACAAGATGGTTGTTAAAGTAAAAACTAGTTTGAACGTTTGTCTGAAAAATTAATTTACAGTGAAGAACATAGAAGGTAAATAAAATTGGAACAGAGAAAAGAATGTTAAGAACTAAGCAAAAACCACTAATGTTTGATGACCTGTCAACTTTCAAATGAAAAGCAGGTGTCCTCTCCCCTAACCCAATCCTGCAAAGACTCAGGACTTCCAAAGGGAAAGGAAAGGCGGTCTTCAATTACAGCTAAAATATGTGTATATCACATTGGATGTATGCATTTTCCACTTTTGTTTTGAAGTCGCCCTGACTGCATCTGTGAAGGATTTGAGCCAACTTTGCTTCTCAAATGAGTTTTCTTTGCTACATCTCTAAACACTAAAAAACTTTGTATTGTTGTATTGCAACTTGTATATGCTAAAGAGTTTTAGATGGATTACCATTTTAGAATGGTAACTCATAACCATGAGGACTGTGTTAAATGTTATTCTTTTACATTTTCATAAAATATTTAAATATTAACAAAGACCAAAAGGAAAATTTCTATAAATTCTGAGTGTTACTTAGTTTGTCATTAAAAACTGTGGGTCAGGGTGATTAAGAAATTGAATTTAAGCACAACCCTATCTTTGCAGACAGAAACAAACTTAATTGGAAATATTTTCTTAACTATTGTAATCCAAATACAACATATCTACATTACTCTTTACTTTGTAAATAATAGAACTTTAGAAATGTTTCCAAAATTGTAAACATAGTAATAAATTCTCTAAAACATAGATTTTTTAATCAAATAAAAAGAAAATGGAAGATTGCTTTTATTAGTAAGACTTTACAGCTCTGGAGTTTGGCTATCTTTAAACATTTCGTGATTATCTGTAAGTCTGTATTTCTTTGTGTCTATCAACTGGTTACTATCTGAAATTGCATAGTGTCTCCTACTTTGTCTCATGTCTAATTACAATTTAACTCACATTTTATAACTTCTATGGTAGACCAGAGATTCTAGTTCTCCTTCTGAGATGCAGCATTAGTAAGAGAAACTGCCACTTTGTACCAGAACTTTAAACTATATCATTTGAAAATCAACAGAGAGTAGAAATCTAATTAGGCAGGCACCCTGTGGCTGAAGCTGATGTAAGCCCTGGAGCCTCTTCCTGGCGACGTGCTGAATGAAAGGAGTCAGAGATCAAGGCACAGCTGGGGAAGGTTAGCTCTGTCCACAGAGCGTCTTCCAGCGTGAGCAGATCCCTGACCAAGAGAGGGTTGATGGAAGCATGTCATGGAGCATTCTCGGGACATCAGGATCACATATACGGTACAGATCACATAGCACCTGTGACAGCATCAGTCTACCCTTTCCATATTAAAATAAACAATTCTAATTTCTCCTTACTCTTTCAGTTTGAGAAGAGAAATAATGGAACAATTGTGCTATTTTTCCTAAATATCAGATTATTTTATTTAAAACACACACACACACATATATTGCACATAGTGAACAACTGATTCATTCCATAGAACTCAAGGAAACCAGCAGTTACAAAGCTTTTTCTCTAGAGTATTATGGCTTGGAACAGTCAATAAAAGAATCATAGCATATTGAATATGGTACCTAAGATCATAACTTTAAAAATAAGAAAAACAAGTTTTTAAATTTTTTCCAAGATATTTCATTTCTTCTGAAATGTGTATGTAAAATATATATCTGTATTTCTATGTGTTAAAAAGGTAGACTGAAGCACAATGAAATTTTTAGAGTTTATTTTAAACAAACAAGGATGTGTGAATTGGGTAGCTCCAAACCGGAAGTGGTTCTGAAGCTCACTGATGAATGCAAAGGGTAGGTTTTTTCCAGAAGAAACAGAGAAATAAAGCAAAGAAAATATTTGATTGGTTACAGTTAGAGAGTTGCGTTATTTGGTCTATCTCATTGAAAAGTCTCTAATTATATGTACTTACATAAGTTTGCTGGTGGGTTCTGATTGGTTGAAACTAAGTTCTGTTTTACCTTAATACTGGTGTTTACTAGAAATAGTTCAAGTTAAGTTTTGCCTACGTTTGCAAAGCAAGCAAGGTTTAGGTCACTTATGAGACCTGATTGACATTGTCTACTCAGTGCTTCTTCAGGCTTAGTAGCCATTTTAATTTCCTTTAACATGTACACACACACACAAACACACACACACACACACACACACACACACACACACACACATATACTTTATACAGGAATGTATATAAATGTGTGTGTGTGTGTGTGTGTGTGTGTGTGTGTGTGTGTGTGTGTATTTTATGGAGAAATGGTCATTTGTAAGTTTGGGTATCTTCTTTTAGTGGATAGGTTTTCAACCTTCTTTCCTGTTGGGCAGGAGTTTCCCACGGTGTGTTGTATTGTTGAAAGGCAATGGTCTGTCTCCCACTACCAACACCAGAAGGGTAAGAACTTCTCTGGCTCTGTCTGGTAGGTATTGTATGTGTATGTGACTTTGCATTGGCTCGTCGGATATCCCAAACCAGATCTTTGTCTCTGAAGTGAATGTTACAAAAATGAAAAACAGTAAGAATTCGTTCAAGGCTGCAGAAAAGAGTATGCCCTGAAGCCTCAGAAGACCTGGTCTGTTTCTGCTAACAAATAGATTTTGTGCTTCTGGGTTTTTGGCTCTAAGAATCTATCTTGATGCCAGACCTGGTTCTCAGCCGCCCATTGAGTCTGTGACCCTACATACCCTTCTAATAATTCATAAGTTTTGCTTAAGCAAATAGAAGTTTCCATCTTTTGTAACAAATTACATTGTAAAAGATGCAAATGTTGAGAATAGATTCAGTCTTAGTCCTGCCATTTAAGACCTTCTCTCCCCACAATAAATTCTGAAAATTATCAAATTGGCAGTTTTATGTAAAAGGAGTTTCAACATTAGATAATAATTCCTCTGCCTCAAAACAAGTTGTCCCAAAGTAATAAAAAGTACTAAGATAAGTTCTGTAGTTTTGAAATTAGGAAGAAGTAAAATCTTGTTTCTTCTTACATTTGGAAACTTGAACTGTACTATAATATTAATCTGCTTTAAAAGATCACTATCAAAAATGTTCTCAATAAAAATATTAAGTGATACTGTATTATGAACATTTTTAGTGGCAGGAAACAGCAGCAGTCCTGAGGGGTGAACATTTCTTTTAATAAATCATGTTTAAAAAGCTAACTTAATATTGAGCTGATATTTTTCACCTATAAGATAGTTTTCACTACCTCCAAAATCATATGGTATATACAGGCTGAATCATAGTGTTCATCAGAGGTAATCACTAAATTCTTTAAAAATTGTAACACTTCCTAATACAATGGATGAACTTATTCTAACATTAGGAATTATTTCTATGTTTTACATTATCGTGGGATACAAAAAGGTATGAGGTAAACTATCTTAAAATAACATTTTCATTTTTATAATGTTTTAGGAAAACTTTAGCATAGGGTGTATTAGCAATTTTTTAATTTCTTAAATGAATAAGATAAAGGAAAAGTATAATAGAATAAGTTAAAGTTGTCCTAGCCAAAGTTCTTGGTCAGGAATTTTACGTGAGATTAAATAATATTTTTAAACCACCCAATCAACAAAATCATGAAACTTTTTGCAGTTGACAGCTATAAACACCTGCATAAATGCACAGATAACCTCCTAACAATTTCATTTATAAAAGATAATGAAATCCAAGATGATAATAATAATTGGAAAAATAAGCTAATTTCCTATAAAATCCAGAACTACTATGTATTACCTTTATCAATAGCTATTTTGTTAAAAAATTATTAAGACTATCCTGTTTTCCTAAAAGACATTCCTCAGGTAAGTCTTCTTAGCAGTTAGAATATGAAAAGCCAATAGCATCTCTGTAAGGAAGTCTCACAGAAACTTTCCAAATGTCAGGAATGTAGAATAGATTGAACAAATGTGTAGAGAACTAGAATCAGAAATTCATGATAATAACACTCCTTTTATGTCTCTAAATGTTCTGAAAGAGAAGACAATGGATGTACTATAGAACATGTAAACCTGAAACTAGAAGTTCTACAGGGAATATCAAACAATGGCCTTTGCTGATAAAAAGAGCAAACAAAATGAGATACATGAATGGATAATCAATAATATATTACCACAATTTTATTTGCCACAATAGGCTAAAGTAGTTTTTTATGGACATAATAAGTTTGCAAAGTCTCTAAAAGATACATAAAAATTTAAAAATATTCAAAAGAGATACTGAAGTTCTTAAAAAAGAAACAAGAAGAAACTTATAATACTCCAAGCATAATGATCGCCATTTGTTGAAGCATGCATCACTTCTCCTTGTTGGTACCATCTACAAACTTCCTAGGTATAAGCTGTTTATACCTAAGGCTTCAAAAGACTCTAAACTGTTCTACTTGCTTTTCATATTGCACATTGATTAAATCTGACAACCTGTGCTAGCACTTAAGCAGATGAATTTGATGGGCAGAATTACACAATTAGGACCACTTATTTTCTTTTAAAATTAGGATCATGAAATTTAAAATGGATATTTACTGTTGTCAATAATTCTACATACCTTCCAAGCAAAATCATTTTGCTACTTTTCTCTATGCTTATTTCACAGCTTTTTGTTTTTCAACCCCTGCATATGGCATAGAGGTTAAAACATTCCCAAAAAATACATACACCTATATTTTATATATATATATAACAAAATGCATGTGCAAGAGCAATCATAGACATTTTATTTATAATGGCCAAAACTGGAAAGCAATCCAAATGTCCATCAGTGGCAAAGCAAAAAATATGTTATATTTACACAATAGCATTCCGCAGAGCAATAAAAAAAATCAATGGCCAATGCATGCACCAATATGGATGGAAGCCAGATGCAAAGAGTGCATAACATATGATATGATTTCATTTGTGAACAGGTCCAAAATCAGGAAAAATTTACCAATGGTAATAGAATCCAGTATGGTGGCAGACTTCTAAGTGAACAGTTATTGACTGGGAAGGAGTACATTGAAACCCTGTGTGGTGCTGGAATTGTTCTGTTTTTTTGTTTGTTTGTTTTTTTAATCTAGATGGTAGCAACATGGGACTGTGAATGTGTGAAAATTCATTGAGCTATACATTGGTTGGTGCATTTTTGTATTTTTCTGTATGTACTTAAAAATTTTTTTTAATTTTGAAAGATATATAGATTCACAGGAGATTGCAAAAATATACTGGGAAATCCTATGCATTCCTCCCACAACTTCCCCCCAAATATAACATATTATAAACGTATGCTAAAATATCAAAACCAATATGTTGAGATTTATATAATACATAGAGCTTATTCAGATTTTTAGGTTAGACATACACTCTTTCTTGTGCGTAGCTTTATACAATTTTATCACATATGTAGCCTTATGTAGCTACCATTGCAATCAAGATACTCCACCGTTATATCACCATAAGATTCTCTTGATAGTCATGCCTATGTCTTCCTCATCCCTAGCTCCTGGCAAACACTAATCTGTTTTCCATCTCTTTCATTATGTTTTTTCACAAATGTAACATAATGGAAACATGCAGTTTGTATCTTTTTGAAATGCTTTTTTCACTCAGCATAATTCCTTGATATTTATCCAAATTGTATATACCAACAGTCAGTTTTTTTATTGATGAATAATATTCCATGATGTAGATATTCCATAGTTTGTTAAACCATTTATCTATTAAAAGACATTTGAGTGGTTTCCAGTTTATGGCTATTATGAATAATGGTGTCATGAACACTCATGTGCACATTCTTGCATGGAAATAAACGTTCCTTTATCTGGAATAAATGGCTAAAAGTATTATTTTGGGTTTGTATCATATGTTTATTTTTTAATTTTTAAAGGAAAGGAGCTGCCAAATTATTTTCTAGAGTGGCTATACTATGTTACATTCCCATCAGCAATGCATGAATAATCCAGTGTCTCTGCAACCTCACCAACATTTAGTGTTATCATTAGTTTTATCTGTTTTGCCCATTCTGATCAGTATGCAGTGATAGCTCATTGTGATTTTAGCGTATACTTCTCTAATAACTAATGACATTGAACATATTTTATGTGCTTATTTTCTATTTGTATATCCTTTTTGGTAATACATTATATATTATTTATATCAACACAAATGTAAAAAAAAAAATGCCCTTAAGAAAGCTGTTCCAGGTTGTGATGACTCCTTTAGTATGAATCCCAGCTCTGTATCTTATCAGCAATGTGACCTTAGGGAAGCCACTTAAACTTTCTCTTCCTCAGTTTTTTTCTTTATAGACTGGTCTCATTAAGATATTGGAAGTATTTACTATATTTGCATATTTAAAGCCCTTTAAATAGTACCTGGGAGATAGTCAGAATAAATAATAGGTTAACAAAAACAAACCTTTCCAAAATCTTTTGTTTGTCTCCTCATTCTCAATTGCTAGCTCATCTTGAACAAAGAATTGTAAGACATTAATCTAAGTATATTAGATCTTTTAACTCAGTAAATCTTTACAAAAACTTTACAAGGCAGCCCTACATTTAACAGATGAGGAAATTAAGTCCCTGAAAGATCAACTTGCCCTAGATGAGAAAGCTCTGAGAGGCCAGGCTAAGGAGCTGAACCTAGGCAGTCTGTCCTGGAGCAGTGCCCTGAACCAAGAAGTAGTCAAACGGGATTGGACTCACTTCACCACTACAGATCCACTAATCTGCTTCTGGACTCATTTACCTGACATTTCCTCCTTTCACCGGAAAATAAGAGGGTATATTCATTCATCTAAATCCAGTCGCTACCACTGTGCTGCATCCAACTGTGTAACTCAATCACAAACTTTACTTCTGTGGTTGATTCACTTCTCGTCTGTATCCTCAGTTTCCCCTCAACCTGTATTGCTTTTACTGATAGAGCAAAATGTCTTAACATTGAATCTCTTCCACACTTGTGGTGACTTCATATACCTCTACAGTTGCCAGAGTTCTCCCTTCAGTTCATAGCAAAATTCACTTAATGAGTTATCCATGTATCTGTGGGATCCAGTTATTTATCTGCCTTTACTTTTAAGGAATTCTAAAAAGGCTTCGTCTCCACTACTTAATAGAAGAGCTCTTACTACATTATCAGGTCACAAGAAACTTCATTTTTCTTTTCTTGCTTTTTAAATTATTATTTCCACCCTCTCTTTCAAAAAAAAAAAAAAAAAACTTGACTAACTTTCTATTGCCATGTGGTTGCTTAATTCCCCTTAGCCTCTTGTCTACTGCTGTTTATTCTTCTTTCTGAGTCTTTTTTCCTGGACCAGCCTCTTAATGAAAGCAAGGCTTCTGACCCAGTTCTCATGTGTCTTTTCTTTTCTTGCCACGTCCTTTCCCTAGATAGGCTTATCTAGACCTATGGTTTTAAGTACATCCAATGATTTTTAACTAATGATTTTTAAATTGATATCTTCAGCTATAACCACTCCACTGAGACCTTGAGTTTTATATCCATTTGCCTACTTAGCAGCTGTATTTAAATATCTCATTGGCTTCTCACCTTTGACATTGTTGCTCAAAACGAATCACTTGATTCCTGCCTGCCTAATACTCCAAACCTAACTTTCCTTTTGTCTTCCTAACCTTAGTGATGCTAAGCCCCCTATGTAGAAGTTTGTTTAAATTATTCTTTCCTCTACTCTATTTATGTAAGCCATATAAACATGAAGATAACAAATCAAGTCACAGATGACCATTTTCATTGCTGTCATGCCAATCCTTGAGATTCTGCAGCATACTCTATTCTTGTTTTACTCTTGCTTCTCCGTACAGCAGCCACAGAGATAATTTTTTAAATATAAGTCAGATTTCACTATATTATTGCTTAAATTTTGCAGTGGCTTCTTGTTACATTTAAACTAAAACTAAAACCCTTATCAAAAGGTATGTCATCATCTAAAAAGGATGAGCTAGCAATTAAAAACACTTGTGAAGCCCTCTGGATGAATACTTATTTAACATTTTAATGTTACTTTCTTCTATATTTACAATTGACTGGTTAAATCAAATTTAACATTTACATCTGTACCAATTCATCTTAATATTTTTAATATGTCTAAAGCTTTCAACTTAGTTCATAGAAATAACATTTTTATGTTGTCACTCACATTTTATTGGCTTATTGTGACAGTAAATTATAATTAAAATAATAAGCACATTTTCTGTAAACAGATTTGGTCACAATTCAAGTGCTTCTTGTTAATTTACTGAAGTAGCAGAAATAAGGTTATGCCTTAGCGTAAGTTTTCCAAGCTCTCCTGAACCTTTAACTAGTTAAAACTCCTAAACCTTAAACTCCTGAACCTGAACTAGTTAAATAACTGGATAATGGTCAAGAGCTTTTGTCAATGAACTTAATACAATCTTATTACATTTGGATATTTATATGTTTTCATAGTCTAGATACAAGCAAAGGAATAAAGATGTGTATTTGGCCATCATCAAAAGACCCTTAGTCATATTTATATAATTTTATGAGAAATAAGTTTTTCTGAAATAATAGATTTGCCTGTTTTGAAACAATTGCAAATGTCCTATATGTAATTAGGTTCTTCTATTTTCTCAGAACACCAAAAGATTTATGAGGCTTTAAATTCAGTTGTAAAGTCAGGACTGACAGATGAAATATTAATGAACATACCTGGAAGACTCAGATTTTATGAAAGACCTACATAGGTATCTTCTACAACCTGCAGATATTATATAATAAAATATTGATAAAACCAAATATTGGAAACAATTGTTTTTTAACAAATTATTATTTATATAATTTAATTTTCTAATAAACCAGTGAAAATTAAAATATTGTCCTTTTGTACCATACCCAAAAATTCTGTCCATCTGCCTAGAGTAACACAAAAGATTCCTTGATCAAATATTGGATAAGAGCTCAATACAGGAGAATTATTGAGTACACTCAGAAAATTTTAATGCATAGTTATTTCAGATTCATATATTATGCATTGCTTCATAAAACTCTAATTAATATCCCAAAAGAATTATTTTATGAACAAGTTTTTCCCAGAAATTACTTCCCTCACACATACTGGTAAAATAAACAATAAATCTTAAGCCAATAGTAGGAAAGACCAATTTTGATACATTTTTTACATCAAAATTAATGAAGTTTAAGCATGCAGTGCCATTTAAAAATTTTTTAAAGTATATTCTTTGTGTAAAGCACAGAGTTACGTTTTGGAGTGGTAGTAATGGTTGGAGTGTGTAAGAGTTTTCAACCATTTGGAAGGTATTAGCTTTAATCTGTAGCAGACTATTATGGTATTTGCAACTCTATCTTTGAAATTGTCTCATTTAAGTTAATGTAATACATACCTCATTAAAGAAATATAAAATGCAAGCTTTTCTATGTTAACCAAGCTAAAAAAAATAGCCAATTCTGAATATCTAAAATATTCTTGAACTTTTTGTATTTTTTGAGGAAACTATAACAACTCATGCCAAAGAAGCATTTTTAAGTTTCTCAAAAAGTTATTTGAGTTAGAAAGTTAAATAATAGATTTTGCTTAATTTCTTGCCAGCTGGGGACTTACAAAGAGAGCATTTATTTAAAAACCAATTAAATATGGTGTGTCAGTGGAACATAGTTTGGAGAAGGAAGATGCATGCTGTGACCAAAATTTAACACGTATCCTCGAAGTATCTAAATTTCCTGAACTGCTTGCAAATGAGCCGGTTCATGCTTAAATCCTTAGTACATAAATCTTTACCTTGAAAGAGTGTATTTATATATTTTAACTTTTACTTGGAAAGAAGTTATCTCATCATGCTTTTATTTGTTAAACCAAATATAATACTGTAGAGAGTCTTCAGAAAATGAATGTCTGCAAATAAAATCTGAGGTTTCAAACTAGGCACACTAAAGTTTTGTCATAATGAGACTGTGCCAACAAAGTAGATAGAATTATAATGGTGCCTTTTGGGATAACAGTGTTAATTTATTTTAAAATGGAAATGTGAAACATTTAAAACTAGAAAGAGGAATATTAATAAGCTAGTAATTACTAGCTTATTAATTTAGAGGGAAAAGTCTGAAGTGAAGAGAACTTAAGTAATTTTCACAGGATCAAAACATTAGCTAAGGATAGCTAAAGTAAATTTACATGCACTTTAACTTTACCATGTGAATGATTTGTCAATGAATTAGAAAACCAAGCAAAAATCTTCAAACCTCTCACAACCTTTCATGTGGTCCATAACCTGTAAAATCCACAGCACTATGTTACCTAAGTCTGCATGAATGTTTTTAATAATGAATCAACATGTGTAAAAGAAAACCAGCACAGATTAAATGTTGAGTGTGCTTGGATATCCCCAAACATACCTATCCAAGATTCCTATACTTTACATTTTTCTTTTTACGGTGTCAAGCAACAAAACATACAGAAACAGAAGTGGGTGATGGCAAAATTAAAGTTACATTGTCACATGCGCTCATTTCTTTGATGTTGTTTTATGAACACTTTCAAGAATCTATATCTAATCAATCTAAACTTATGTTAATACTGGATTGAGATATTTTAAATTTGTTCCTAAGAAATTAAACAGTACAGATTTAGCTAAAACTTAATTATGTATATCTCTTTTCACTGCAATTCTTCAGTCTTCCTTCTGTAAATGTGACTTAGTAAGTTCAGGGTGCTGCAACAAATACCATAGACTGTATGGTTTAAACAACAGAAGTTTCCTTCTCACAATTCTAGACTCTGAAAGTGTGAGATCAGGGTTCCATTATGGTGGGGTTCTTGGAGTAGGCCCTCTTTTTAGTTTGCAGACATCTTATTGTATCTTCACATGGCAAAGCGTAGAGAGAGAGGAAACAAACTCTTTCCTGTGTCTTGTTATAAGGATACAAATTCCATCATAGGACTCTATTCTCATGACCTAATTAAATTCCAGAGGACTCACCTTTAAATCCCATCATGTTGCAGATTAAAGTTTTAGTATATTGATTTTGGAAGGACACAAACATTCAGTTCATGTCAAGATGTAACCACCATAGTGAATTTAGTGTTTATCATTTCCATTAATATATTTATCTTATATTTTTACCACAAACCTACTATGAATAAATATATATAGTAATGAGATCATAATGTTTATGGAGTATTATAAATTACTTTTTAATGGACCTATAGTTTTGAGCTCTATGCTTACGATAAATGTCCTAGTTTGTTTTTGTGACAATAGATACCCTACAATTTCGTTTGTTCTGAGATGGATATTAAAGATGCTTCAGATATTTGCTGTTACAAATAATGCTGAAAAAAATGTGTGTTTTATCAGCTATATGTTTGAAAGTTTCTATAGTGTATATTCCTTGAAATAGAATTTCTGGATTTTAAGATATACAAATCTTAATTTTACTAGATATTGTTAAGTTGCTTCCCAGAGAGGTTATATCAATTTACACTACTACCATAAACATGACAGTTTTTTTTTTTTGCCAGCATTCAGTATTGTGATATTTCAAAAGATTTTTATCAGTCTCATGCATCTAAGTTTTGTTTTAAATTGAATTTCTATGATTGCTTATAAAATTAAGCAACTTTTCACATTTACTGGCCATGTAGATTTCTTCTTTTGTAAATTGCTCACATCTTCGTTTTATTTTCATCCACTTCTTTACCATGTGCTTATTCATTTGTAGATGTAAATTATATTTTCTGAGTAATAATCCCTCATTATGTGTCCACTGGGGAAGGAGACATTGGGTGTGTGTGTGTGCGCACACATGTGTTATGTATGTGTGTAAGTATATACCTGAATACATGTATTTGGGCCACTTGTCCCTTGATATACATGGAGGATTGGTTCCAAAGCCTCCTACAGATGCCAAAATATGCAGACTTTGAAGTCCCTGATATAAAATAAAATGGTATTTTCACATATAGCCCATGCACATCCTTCTGTATACTTTAAATCATCTCTAGATTATTTACAATGCTTAATGCAATGTTAATGCTCTGCAAATAGTTATTATACAATATTGTTTAGACGTAACAACAAGAAAATAAAGACTGTACATAGTCAGTATAGACACAATATTTTTCAAATATTTCTATTCACATTTGGTTGACTTTATGGATGTGCAGCCCATGAATAAGAAGAGCCAGCTATATATAGCCTATACATAAATCTGACATACATCTTTTCCTCCTGGATAAAGGTGTTTTATGATACTGTTACATTGCTTTATTTGTCTTTCTCTGTAATATCTATCAAGTGCTTTAAGAGAAGTTAACAATACATATTGATACTTTGAGGGAAAAACGCCTCCCAATACCAATACACATTTTATTCTCCTTTGTCTATTTTTTATGTTTTCTTTTTGCCATGAAGTTTAAATTACCTTTTCAAGATTTAAGTGAAACTTTTTATTCATCTTTAGTAGTAATTCTTACATTAGCAATATGTTTTATCAAGGTAACTTTTTATTATTATTATTGTTATATTTTAAGTTCTGGGGTACAAGGGCAGATCATGCAGAATTTTTACATAGGTATACACATGCCATGGTGGTTTGCTGCATCCATCGCCCTGTTATCTACATTAGGTATTTCTCCTAATGTTATCTGTCCCCAATCCTCCCACCCTGCTATCCCTCCCCGAGCCGTCCCACCCCCCAACAGGCCCCAGTATGTGATGTTCCCCTCCCTGTGTCCATGTGTTCTCATTGTTCAACACCCACTTATGAGTGAGAACATGCGATGTTTGTTTTTCTGTTCTTGTGTCAGTTTGCTGAGAATGATGGTTTCCAGCTTCATCCATGTCTCCACAAGGGACATGAACTCATCCTTTTTATGGCTGCATAGTACTCCATGGTGTATATGTGCCACATTTTCTTTATCCAGTCTATCATTGAGGGGCATTTGTGTTGGTTCCAAGTCTTTGCTGTTGTAAACAGTACCACAGTGAACATATGTGTGCCTGTGTCTTTATAATAGAATGATTTATAATCCTTTGGGTATATACCCAGTAATGGGATCACTAGGTCAAATGGTATTTCTTTTTCTAGATCCTTGAGGGATCGCCACATTGTCTTCCACAATGGTTGAACTAATAAACACTCCTACCAACAGTGTAATAGCATTCCTATTTCTCCGCATCTTTTCCAGCATCTGTTGTCTCCAGATTTTTTAATGATTGCCATTCTAACTGGCATGAGATAGTATCTCAATGTGGTTTTGATTTGCATTTCTCTAACGATCAATGATGATTAGCATTTTTTCATATGTTTGTTGGCTGCATAAATGTCTTCTTTTGAAAAGTGTCCATTCATATCCTTTGCCCACTTTTTGATGGAGTTGTTTGTTTCTTCTTGTAAATTTAAGTTCTTTGTAGATTCTAGATATTAGCCCTTTGTAAGATAGGTAGGTTGCAAAAATTTTTCCCATTCTGTTTGTTGTTGGTTCACTGTAATTATAGTTTATTTTGCTGTGCAGAAGCTCTTAAGTTTAATTAGATCCCATTTGTCTATTTTGGCTTTTGTTGCCATTGCTTTTGGTGTTTTAGTTGTGAAGTCCTTGCCTATGCCCATGTCCTGAATGGTATTGTCTAGGTTTTCTTCTAGGGTTTTTATGGTGTTAGGTCTTACATTTAAATCTTTAATCCATCTGGAGTTAATTTTTGCATAAGGTGTAAGGAAAGGGTCCAGTTTCAGCTTTCTGCCTATGGCTAGCCAGTTTTCCCAACACTATTTATTAAATAGGGAATCCTTTCTCGATTGCTTGTTTTTGTCAGGTTTGTCAAAGATCAGATGGTTGTAGATGTGTGACATTACTTCTAAGGCCTCTGCTCTGTTCCATTGGCCTATATCTATGTTTTGGTACCAGTACCATGCTGTTTTGATTACTGTAGCCTTGTAGTATAGCTTGAAGTCAGGTAGTGTGATGCCTCCAGCTTTCTGTTTTTTTGCTTAGGATAGTCTTGGCAATGTGGGCTCATTTTCTGGTCTCATATGAATTTTAAGGTGGTTTTTTCCAGTTCTGTGAAGAAGGTCAGTGGTAGCTTGATGGAGATAGAATTGAATCTGTAAATTACTTTGGGCAGTATGACCATTTTTACTATTTTGATTCTTCCTAACCATGAGCATGGAATGTTTTTCCATCTATTTGTGTCCTCTCTTACTTCCCTAAGCAGTGGTTTGTAGTTCTTGAAGAGATCCTTCGTATCTTTTGTTAATTATATTGCTAGGTATTTTATTCTCTTTGTAGCAATTGTGAATGGGAGTTCACTCATGATTTGGCTCTTTGTCTATTATTGGTGTATAAGAATGCTTATAATTTTTGCACATTGATTTTGTATGCTGAGATTTTGCTGAAGTTGCTTATCAGCTTAAGGAGATTTTGGGCTGAGATGATGGGGACTTCTAGATACACAATCATGTCATCTACAAATAGAGACAATTTGACTTCCTCTTTTCCTAATTGAATATGCTTTATTTCTTTTTCTTGCCTAATTGCTTTGGCCAGAACTTCCAATACTATGTTGAATAGGGGTGGTGAGAGAGGGTATCCTTGTCTAGCACCAGTTTTCAAAGGGAATGCTTCCAGTTTTTGCCCATTCAGTATGATATTGGCTGTGGGTTTGTCATAAATAGCTTTTATCATTTTGAAATACGCTCCATCAATACCTAGTCTATTCAGAGCTTTTTGCATAAAGTGCTGTTCAATTTTGTCAGAGGCTTTCTCTGCATCTATTGAGACAATCATATGGTTTTTGTCTTTGGTTCTGTTTATGTGATGGATTATGTCTATAGATTTCCTTATGTAGAGCCAGCCTTGGATCCCAGGGATGAAGCCAACTTGGTCTTGATGGATAAACTTTTCGATGTGTTGTTGGATTTGGTTTGCCCGTATTTTATTGAAGATTTTCCACATCAATGGTCATCATGGATATTGGCCTGAAATTTTTTTTTAGTTGTATCTCTGCCAGGTTTTAGTATCAGGACCATGTTGGCCTCATAAAATGAGTTAGGGATGATTCCCTCTTTTTCTATTGTTTGGAATAGTTTCAGAAGGAATAGTACCAGCTCCTGTTTGTACCTCTGGTTGAATTTGGCTGTGAACCCATCTGGTACTGGACTTTTTTTGACTATTAATTGCTGCCTCAACTTCAGACCTTGTTATTGGTATATTCAGGGATTCAACTTCTTTCTCGTTTAGTCTTGAGAGGGTGTAAGTGTCCAGAAATTTATCTATTTCTTCTAAATTTACTGGTGTGCATAGAGGTGTTTGTAGTAATCTATGATGTTAGTTTGTATTTCTGTGGAGTCAGTGGTGATATCCCCTTTATCATTTTTTATTGCATCATTCGATTCTTCTCTCTTCTCTTTTTTATTCGTCTGGCTAGTGGTCTATATATTTTGTTGAACTTTTCAAAAAACCAGCTCCTGGATTTCCTGATTTTTTGAAGGATTTTTTGTGTCTCTGTCTCCTTCAGTTCTGCTCTTAGTTATTGCTTGTCTTCTGCTAGCTTTTGAATTTGTTTCTTCTTGCTCGTCTAGTTCTTTTAATTGTGATGATAAGGTTTTGATTTTAGATCTGATATTTACTCCTGAGACCTCTATTTGAAATGAACGAGGCTACTCTGTAAGATACTCATCAGTGTCCCTGGTCTAGAGAAATACAGCATCTGAATGTGACTCTAGAAACACCTCTGTCACAAGCTTTCTGTGTAACTTCAATTCAGTATCTTCGCTTCTCTAAGTTTCATTACCCACTCTGTAGAAGAAGGCATTGAAATTGATCAGACATTTGCACACAGAATACACCAAACACAAAAAAATTACATGCAATATTTAGTGCCTGTGCATATGTGCCTAGAATTTTAAGATTTTTTCTGCCTTTTATTTACATTTTTATTTGATTCTGATAATAGTCTAGTAACATGGCAGTGTAATTATTTTTGTATCTGTTTTATTGGAGAGAAAGTGTACATGGCTTGCTCAAGGTAGATAAAATTGCTGTGACTGTTTATGTACCATCCTTTATATGAATATGCCTTTATGTTTCATTGCTCTTGGATATATAGATTCAGAATTCCTTTGCTTATTTCATGTTGCTGCCCCCACATATACCAAATAAGAACAGTTAAAGAGTCACTCTGAGGATAATTTTCTGCTAACATGATCTATGGGCATTTAATTCACTTAGTGTAAGTAAGGTCAACTTAAATTCTAAGAAGGTATAATATAGTCCATTAAATTTATTTCCAAGTTACAATTGAAGCCACTCTACTATCTACAGAGTATGGGTTAACCAGGATGCAGGTGGAAATAATCCAAAATTTGAACTAAAAGAACTTTTGGGTTATTATAAAGGGTATTTTTTTTTAAGTTTTGCTTCTTTTAAAATTTGCTATCATATTTCAATTTTATATTGTTAGGAAATACTGTACTTTTTTTTTTTTAGCCATTTTTATGCTAGAAGTGAAAATCTCCCATTTCCTAAATTTCTAACCTCTTGGCTTTCAAACTCTCAAAGAACACTACCTTTTAGAATAATGACGGAGAATTATTATAAAGTATAAGTATTAATAGCAGTCTTAAAAGTAAACTGAAAGTCCAAAAGAGGTGGTAGGGAAGCTGTATTTCATCACTTTGGCCTCACTGTTCCTGACAAGAGTTAAATCTACTCTTATAAGTGTGTAAGAAGGAAAGCTACATAGTCTGAAAATCTGCTATTATATACCAGATTCCTAAAAGTTGTTTATGGAAAGGATTTTTTCTCTCCCCTCAAAATTTTAACTTAAAACTCTGTCCTGCTGAGTGGACTTTAAAAGGAACTAAGAAATACAAATTCAGATTTATAAAAGAAACTATTCAAAAGAGGTGCTCTATGAAGTGATTCTGTCAAAGGAGTAAAGTTACTGAATATACTGAAAGGTTTTTAATGAGCCCTTCTCTTTCTTCTTCCAAAAATGTCAACAATTCCTAATTAGAAGTTAACAGAGAAAATTAAATTACTGTTTTCACAATGTGAAAAAGTCCATGGAAAAAGTCAATTGCATATTAAGGGAAACTATCTTGGTTCTACACATAAAATTTCTGAAATAATAATATAATTTTGATATTCTATATGTATTTCAGATAAAGCCATTGGTATTGTTCCTGCTTTAAGATAAATAAAGTAGTCGGTTTATGTTTGTTTTTATGCTTTTCAAGAGTATTGTTAACTTCAGTAACTAACCTTTAAAGATAAGCTTCAAGATAATGAGATTTGAATGTACACAATTGTCACATAAAAAGAAACTGTCATAGTTCACAGAAAGCTATTTCCTTTGAGCTTCCTTGCTGATAAAGAAAATGTAGAGGGAGTTGCCTTTCAAGTAGAAAAAAAAAAAAAAAAAAAGGACCATGCTTCAGCTGACATCTGGTAAGTAGGAAACTTGTCTGCCCTTTGAGCAATGGAATCTGAACTTCAGTGCTTCAGTGAGTAGAGGTCACAGTGAGTCCAAATCTTTTAAAATTCTCTCAGCCTCATTCAGTATTCAGAAATCCATAACAGTGGAACTATTGTTGTTGGTCTTGCTCAAAAGCTTCAGTAAATATGCATGCCAATATTTGTGGGAAAAATTAGTAATCTTCTTAGTGCAGAAGAAACAGGAAGACAGTTTTCTTAGAACTGATAGAAGGAAAACAACCCAAGGCTTTTATTTATTTATTTTTGTAGGGTAAAAAAAAAAAAACACACATAACAAAATTCAAAATTTTAACAAGTTTTAATTATGCCATTTGAATGTGTTAAGTATATTCACATGGTTGTGACACAAATCTCCAGGATTTTTTCATCTTGCAGAATGAAACTCAGTATCTATTAAATGACAACCCTCCTTTTCCCCCTTTCTCCAGCCTCCAGTGACCACTATTCTATTTTGTATTTCTATGAATTTTATTACTTTAAATATTTCATATAAGTGGAATCATACCGTATTTTTCTTTCTGTGATTGGTTTATTTCACTTAGCATAATGCCTTCAAGGTTCATTTATGCTGTAGTATATTACAGTATTTCCTTTCTTTCTAAAGCTGAAAAAGATTCCATTTTATGAACATATCACATTTTGTTTATTTCTTCATCCATCAATGAATCTTTGAGCTGCTTTCACCTCTTCACTATTGTGAATAGCACTGCTTCAAAGTTCTTATTTTATTCTGCTTTTTAAATTTAACTTAATTGTTTGGCTTACACAAAAGTAATTGCAGGAGAATGTATTTGGCTGATTGGCTTATAGTTTTGTTTTGCTGTATGAGCAACCAAAATAGCAAATATGCATACATTAATTTTAATTAATTAGTATCAATTTATTTAAGAGGAAAACAGTCCAGAAGAGGAGGCTATCAAAATTAGGATGGGGGGTAGAAATTGGGAAGTTGGGGCAGCAAGTGATAGCTGATGCCTTACCTGTCTCAAAAGCCTAGTAACACACACAGGCATAGGAGATAAGTTCTTTAGGTCGTGAAAGTTAGGACATTAGGAAAGGAGCCATTACCTTTAGGCAAGAGCCTTTAAAGTGCTAAACCAGCAATAAAAGAGTGGGCAAAAACAAGCACACACACCTGTAGAGAAAGAAAAAAAGGGAGATTATCTCACTAGGATTCTGCTTTGGTTAGGCAAGGAAAAATATTATCTGGGATTTGTCAAATTTTTCACACATCTCACAGCAGTTTTGTGCTTGAATTTACATAACTAGCCTGAGAAATTAACACAAAGGTGTAGTTCTAACCACACTAAGTATTGGTGATAACATGGAAGAATGAATTCTTCTACACTGCTAGTGGGAATGTAGAATAGTACAACCACTTTAAAAAATAATTTGTCATTTTAGTGAAAACTTAACCACCTGCCATATCATCTAGGCATTTCACTCATAGGTATATGTCCAAGAGCAATGAAATATGAAGGCATATTCACATAAAGGCTGGTACATAAATATTAATAGCAATTTTATATGTAATAGCCTCAAACTGAGAAAAAAATGCAAATATCCATCAACAAGTTAATGCATAAATAAATTGGAATACATCTATTCAATGGATCTTTCATTCATTATTACACAGAAATAAAAAGGAATAAACTATTGATACAGGCTATAATATGGATGATTATAAAAAATCTATTTGCTGAATTAAAGAAACTATACAAAAGCAATATATACCATATGATGTCATTTATACAAAATTCTTAAAAGTATAAACTAAATCTAGAAATAGAAAGCACATTGGTAATTGGGGCAGAGATAAAAGGAGAGATGGGATGCAAAGTAGTGCAATGAAACTTTAGGATTAATAAAAAGAATCATCTTAATCATCATAAAGCATTCACAGGTGTTTATATATATCAAAACTAGATAAAACTGTATACTCTAAACATGTTAAATGTATTATACCACAATCAAATTAAGTAAATAAATAGATAAATAAATAAATGTTTGGGATAATGTAAACCTTAACCTAATTTGCATCCATCATTTAAAGTATGATACATTCACAAAAAATTAAAAGTAGGGCTACCATATAATGCATCAATCCCATTGCAGTGTATATACACAAAAGAAAGGAAATCATTGTATCAGGAGATATCTACACTCCCATATGTGTTGCAGCTTTGTTCACAGAGCCAAGATTTAGAAGCTACCTAAGTATCCACCAAAAGATGAACAGATAAACAATATGTGCTACAAATATACAATGGAGTATTATCAAGCTATAAAAAAAGAATGAGATTTAGCCATTTGCAACTACACGAATGGAACTGGAAGTTATTATGCTAAGTGAAATAAGCCAGGCACAGAAAGACAAACATCACATGTTCTCATTTATTTGTGGGATCTAAATATCAAGACAGTTGGACTCATGGAGATAGAGGGCAGAAGGATGGTTACTAGAGGCTGGGAAGGGTATTGGGTTGTGGTGGCAGGGAGATGAGGATGGTTAGTAAGTACAAAATATATTAGAATGAATGAATAAGTCCTAGTATTTAATAGCACAACAGAGTGACTGTAGTCAATAATAGTTTAATTGTACATCTAAAAATAATTAATAGAATATGATTGGATGGCTTGAAACACAAAGGATAAATGCTTGAGAAGATGGATACCACATATTCCATTATTATGGATTGCATGCCTGTATCAAAATATCACATGTACATGTACTCCATAAGTGTATAAACCTAGTATGTACTTCCCCAAAACTAAAAAGAACAACCAGCTAGCATCAAAATGGCAGGATAAAATTCACACATAACAATATTAACCTTAATTGTAAATGGGCTAAATGCGCCAGTCAAAAGACAGAGACTGGCAAATTGGATAGCCAAGACCCATTGGTGTGCTGTTTTCAGGAGACCCATCTCACTTTCAAAGACACACATAGTCTCAAAATAAAGGGATAGAGGAAGATTTACCAAGCAAATAGAGAGCAAAAAGAAAAAAAGAAAAAAAAAAGAAGGGGTTACAATCCTAGTCTCTGATAAAACAGACTTTAAACAAAAAAAGATCAAAAGAGACAAAGAAGGGCATTACATTATGGTAAAGTGGTCAATGCAACAAGAAGAGCTAACTATCCTAAATATATATGTGCCCAATACAGAGGCATGCAGATATGTAAAGCAAGTTCTTAATGATGTACAAAGAGACTTAGACTCCCACACAATAATGCTGGGAGACTTTAACACTCCACTGTCAATATTAGACAGATCAATGAGACAGAAAATCAGCAAGGAAATCCAGGACTTGAACTCAGATCTGAATCAAGCAGAAATAATAGACATCTACAGAACTCTCCACCCCTAGTCCACAGAATATACATTCTTCTCAGCACCACATCACACTTATTCTAAAATTGACCACATAATTGGAAGTAAATCACTTCTCAGCAAATGCAAAAGAATGTAAATCATAACAGTCTCTCAGACCACAGTGCAATCCAATTAGAATTCCAATTAGAGATGGTAACCCTCACCACTTCTTTTATCTGTTTTTTACATTGGTCTTCCAAGACTTCGTCTTATTTTTTAAAAATTAGGTTTGGAACCTACTACTGTAGGAGAATAACAAAATTATAAATATGAAGTGAGAAAAAAAAAGTAATACCAAAGTCAGAAACTTTTTCTTGTCATGTCCTTTCTGGAAGAAAAGTATAGCTCCTAGAAATTATAACATTCTTTAAAAACCACAGAATGTCTGGTGGCCCAGAAATGAGTAACTCTAAAAATATTTTCAAAATTTAATTCACAATCTTAAACTCCTAAGAGTTATCTCAACAACTGTCCCACTAAAGAATTCAATCAAATGTTTAATTAAGAATTAACACCAATTTATAGTCTCTTATAAGAAATAGAAATGAGTATACTTCTAAATTTATTTTATGAAGCTAGTATTACCCTAATACCAAAATTAGATGAATCAGTACAAAAAGAAAAGCAAACTGGGAAATCACAGACCGATATTCCTTGAGTATAGTTGTAAAATATTTTAGCCAAATAATAGCAAATAAAATTTGGCAATGTATAAAAATAATTATGCACCCTGACCAAGTGGTGTATAATTGGTTGAATGACTGGTTGAATGAATATTTGAAAAACAACCTGTGTAATCTATCATATTAACGGCTGAAAAATAAAAATCACATAATCATATCAACTGATACAAAAAAAGCATTTGATAAAATTCAACAACTATTCATGACAGAATAATTCAGAAAATTACAGTTTAGAGGAAAACTCTTCAAATACAGAAAACCCACATCTAATATCATATGTAATGGAAAAATACTGAATGCTTTTCTCCTAAGATCTGGGACAAGGCAAACACATCTGCCCTTACTCAAAATAGAACTGAAAGTTCCAGCCAGTGTAAGAAAGCATAAAAAGGAAATAAAAGGCATAATGTTCATACAAGAAGATATTAACTATCCCTATTTGCAGATGTCATGATTGTTTATGTATAATATTCCAAAGAATACAAAACTCTTAAAACTAACAGCTAATTTCATTAAGGTCGCAGGATACTAGATCAGCATACAAAAATCAATTTTTGTTTCTGTAAACAGCCATGAATATATGAGAAACAAAAGCAAAATGTAAAATATATCACTTTTAATGATTAACAATAAGATGTTTATCTATTTCTGAAGAAATTATAATAAGTAAGTTAAATGAGTACTGAACACAAGTATAAATCACCAAAACATATAAAGGAATTATATGCTGAAAACTGTAAAACACTGATTAAAAAATCAAAGAATATCTAAATAAGTGAAGTGACATGTCAAGTTCATGAATTGGAACATTCAACAATGTGAAAATGACAAATCTCCTAAAATTGATATAGGTTTAAGAAAATCTCTATTAAATATCCCTATCAATGAAGAATAGTCTTTGTTTTGCATATCATAGGCCAAAAAAAAAAAGAACCTTTCTAAACTTCACACATTAGATAATTTTAAGTCAAAATGAGTGACAGTTTCAAATACAAAACTGTAAAGCTCTTATAAGAAAACAGAGGGTGAATCTTTAAGAATTAAACCTTGGTAAAGGGTTTTTAGACATGATCAAAGATATAATCCACAAGGTGAGAAAAAAAAGCACAAACATGTATATTAATCCATTCTCATGCTACTAATAAAGACATACCCAAGACTGTGTAATTTATAAAGGAACCAGGTTTAACTGACTCACAGTTCAGGAAGGCTGTGAAGGCCTCAGAAAACTTACAATCCTGGCAGAAGGGGAAGCAAACATGTCCTTCTTCACATAGTGGCAGCAAGAAGTGCCAAGCAAAGGAGGAAAAACCATCAGATCTTGTGAGAACTCACTCACTATCACAAGAACAGCAGCGTAGGGGTAACGACCACCATGACTTAATTACCTTGCAACAGGTACATTCCTCAACAAATGGGGGTATTATGGGAATTGCAATTCAAGATTAGATTTGGGTGGGGAAACAGCCAACAATATCAACCTGTAAAATTAAAACTCATTAAAATTCAAAACTTTTGTTCCACAAAAGACCCTCTAAAAAAGATGAAAAAGTTGAGAAAAAAATATTTGCAAGAGATACATATGATAAAGGACTCATATCTAGTATTTATAAAGAGCCCTCAAAACTCAACCAAATAAACAAACAATCCAATTAGAAAATAGGCAAAGAACAAAGAGAGACATTTATTTATGGATGAGAAAAAGATATGAAAAGGTACTCAATATCATGAGCCACTAGGAAAATGCAAACTAAGACAGTACTGAGATATTGCAAAATATATATTAAACAACTAAAATAGCAAAAACAGTTATTATATAAAATTCTGGCAAAGAAGCAATGTAAAACTGGACTTTTCATATCATACATTGCTGATGGGACTATAAAATTGGAGAGCCACTTTGAAAAATAATTCAGCAGTTTCTTTGAATAACTGAAGACACACCTATCACAAGACTCAGCAATTATACTGTTAAGCAATTCTCCCAGATTAACAAAAATTTACATTCAAACAAAAATCATTATGGGAATGTTCCTATCAGCTGCATTTTAAAAAGATAAATGAAAACTAAGAAAAATTAAAATACCTCTCATTAGGTGAGTGCTGAAATAAAATGTCACAACCACACCATGAAATACTACTCAACACTACAAAGTAATGAACTATTGATATATACCACAACTTGATTTCAAAGACATTATGCTGAGTCAAAAAATATCACCTTAAAAGGACAAAGGGTCATATACATATACTATACTGTTTCAATTATATTATATTCTTCAAATTACAAAATTATAAGTGTAGAAACCAGATTGGTGGTTGCCCAGAGTTGGGGATGGTTAGAGGACAATGGATGGCTATGAAAGTGGGAGCAAGAGGTAGGAATTTATGTGATGGCATAATTGACTGCACACATAATTGATGACACATTTGATTGCAGGTGGTTACACTAATCTTCACATGTGCTAAAGTCACACAGAACTATACAAGCACACTCACATACACACACAAAGACACCAATGGCAATATCGTTGTTTTGATATTGTACCATAATTGTGTAAAATGTAACTCTTTGGGAAAACTGGATAAAGGGTACATAACACTTCCTGGTACTATTTTTGCAATTTCCCGTGAATCTGAAGTTATTTGAATGTAGCATTTTAAAAAATTAAGAGACCTCTATCTTCCATTAATGACAGAATATTTAAGTTCAAACTAACATGTCTGCTGATGATAATTATAACTATAAATTTTTCTAAAAAGTAAAAACTCTTGCTCTCTGAAGACACTGGAGACTACAAGGGAGGCATTTTGCTTTGTTTCTGACTTTAAGAGGAAAGCATCTTTTTTTCACCATTAAGGACGAAGTTAGCTGTAGGTGTTTGTAGATGTTTTTTATCAAAGATGTTTCCCTCTATTCCTAGTTTGCTGAGAGATTTTTTAAAAATCATAAATGGACACTAAATTTTGTCAAGTGCCTTTTCTGTATCTATTTATATGATCATATGATTTTTCTACTTTGCTTGTTGATGTGAAAAGTTTGCCTGTTGATGTGAAACTTTATGATTAAAACCTTTATTTCCAGAAAAAAATGTCCAGGCATCAGTGGTTTTACTGGTGAATTCTATAAAAGATTTTTAAAAAGAAATAATATCATGCCAAGCATGGTGCCTCATGTCTGTAATCCCAACACTTTAGGAGGCCGAGGCAGACGGATCACCATAGGTTAGGAGTTTGAAACCAGCCTGACCAACATGGCAAAACTCTGTCTCTACTAAAAATACAAAAATTACCTGAGCACATTGGTGGGCACCTGTAATCCCAGCTACTCAGGAGGCTGAGGCAGGAGAATCACTTGAACCCAGGAGGTAACGGTTGCAGCGAGCCAAGATAGCACCATTACACTCTAGCCTGAGTGACAGAGCAAGACTCTATCTCAAAAAAAAATTTTTTTTTCCATATGACACTAATGAAAAACAGAGGAGGAAAGATTTCCCAACATGTATATGAGGCACAATAACACTGATTTCAAATAACAAGATAACATGCGGAAATAAATTTATGATACAGTAGCACTATTGAACAGAGATGCAAAAATTCTCAACAAAATATTATCAAATTAAAATCTGGTGATATGAAAAAGAATAATACATAATGAATGATCAAGCATGTTTTCCAGATAGTTATCAGGAATTAAATTCAAATTTGTAATTCAGTTAATGTAATTTGCTGTTAAAAGAATAAAGTAGACCAATCAATAAATGTGAAAAAATTATTTTCCATAAGTCAACAGTAATATGTAATAACAATTCCCTCCCCCAAATATGAGAAATTTTCTCATCTTGTAAAAGTAATGAAAGACTAACAAAGCAGAACAACAATAAAGTAGAGTTTAATTAACATTTAATGGTGAAAGATTGGAAAAAGTTAAATATGTGCACTATTACTACTTTTATTCACTATTGTGGAGAAACTCCTACCTAGTACATGAAGTCAAGAAAAAAATAAAAAGCATGTATTTGAAAAAATGAAGTAAAAATCTTCTTATTTATATAACATTATTTTTATATTAAAAACTTCTTTTAAATTATACAAACCAAAAGTATAGAAGATATCTAAACTGAAAATCTCCAACATTATAGAGAGAAATTAAAGGAGTTCTAAATAAAAATGAAAACTTATGGATTAGAAGACTCAACATTAAGATGTTGGTTTAATACAAATGTATACAAAATACAAAAGACCTAAAATAGTCAAAACTGTATTGGAAAAGTATAACAAATTTAGTGGAATATAGCACCTGATTTCAAAGTTCACTATAAAGTCACAGTAATAAGACAATGTAGTATTTTCATACAAATAGACAAAAAGATTAGTGAAATAGAATTCTATGTTCAGAAATGGATTAACACATAGATGTCCAGTTACTTTTTGACGTATATGCCAATAGAATTCAATGGGATAAGAACAGACTTTTCAACAAATGTTCCTGTAACCAGTGGATATCCTTACATTTAAAAACAAAAACAATCCAACAAACCAAAAACCTTTACCTTTAACTCACATTATATATAAAAGCTAATTGAAGATACGTTATAAACCTATACATAAAAGCCAAAAGTCCTGAACATAAGCATTTGTAAAAATGCTCAACGTCATTAGTCACCAGAGAAATGGTAATTAAAATCATTATAAGATGTTATTTCACACCCACTGCAATGATAAGACTTAAAAAGATTGGCAATACCAACATAAGGTTGAAGTGGAGCAGTCAAAATTTGCATATATTGTATGAGTGTATAATTACACCACCTGTCTGAAAAAAACTTTGGCAATTTCTTCTAAAGTTAAAAACATGGTTAACCATTGACTCATCAATTACACTTCTATGAGAAATGAAAAATGTACTTCTACAAAAAACTAATTCAGCAATTTTCACAGAAACTTTTTTCATAATAAACAATAAATACGAAACAATCAAATGTCCATCAATGGGAAAATTTAAAAAACAACCTGTATAATACATTAACAATATAATCTTGCCCCAAAATTAAAAGTAATGAATTGCTAATTATGCAATAAATTGGAAAAAAATCTCAAAAATGTTATGTTGAATGGAAAAGGCCAAAAACAAGAGTTCATACTGCATAACTGAAATTCCATAAAGCTCAAAAACAAGCAAAAATGACATATGATACTGGATAAGAGAGTAACAGTTGACTTTGGGATGAAGGAAAGAGACAAATGGAAAGAGACAGGAGGAAACTTTCTGGGGTAAAGCAAATATCCTGCACTTGTTCTGCATGATGGCTACATGGTTGTATTTGTTTGCTGAAGCTCATTGAACTTTCACTTTAAATTGGAACATTTATTATGCATAAATTAGACTTCAATATATTTTTAAGTGAAAAATAAACATCAATTTTTTCAGATAGTTATCAGTCATAAACTATGTTTACTGAATAACTGTTAAATAAATCCGTAATCACTATGCAGTGAGTAATGTTGGTTTGGGAAGGCACTGAGTTTCAATTTTCGAATTACCTTGTCTTAAATATGAAAAAAGTAATTCTTTCGAATTTAAATGAGGAATGTATACATTATTGAATGCAGCTCACCACATTTAGTAAATGTTTTCTTTTCTTTGCCTAAAAACCTCCACAAAACAAACTAGTTGAAACTGAGCAATCATAGTACAGGGAAAGAACACTGAACTTGCAGTCAGGTGACCATAAAACTTCTGCATTTTATGATTTTATTTGGCAGAAGTTCCCAGTTGGCTATCACAGCTAAATTTCCCTAACACTGGAAATATGTATTGAATACAGAGAACCATCAGTCTGCAGACTCATACCTTAGTCATCTTGGTTGTTGATTTCAGGAAAGTGAAGAGATATTATTATCTATGATAAAATATAATTATTTTTGTTCTTTATTCTTCTCTTTCAGTCTGTTTAATCTTCAGTTCCTTTGTTTTAATATGCAAAATCATTTTCATTTTTAAGACTCCTGTGAAATCACTCACTTGCTTCAGTACTACCTCTTAAGCTGTTGACATAAAGCCAAAGTGACAGGCAGAGGAATAAATGCCATTTCTATTTCCTTTTGTCCCTCATTACACAGAAACATCTCCATGGCTTTTCATTAAGAATTTCCTTTCAATTTCTAACATCTTGCAAAATTAATGAATTATATAGCTTTAAAAATGTGTCTTTTGCCACCTCTACATTTTAAATGAGTTTGCCTCAATGTGTTACTGTATAAAGACAAGATAATTATATCTCTATACATGTATACATACATAGAGATAGACATATACATACAATGCTAATACAAACATTTATATAGAGAAAAATTATTATCTATTCATTCAAATGATCTTTCATCCATTTGATATATAAATTATGTAAATATTTTTCGGTGCCTGCTATATACAGGTGTTGTACTTAACACCAGGAATGTGATTACAAGCAAAATAGGCTACATCTCTGTAATTATAATATTTACATTTGTGCTTGATACAGTTCTAAATTATCTGCCTACTCCAGACTTGCTTAATTCTTATAGCCCTACAAAAAGGCATTATTTGGCTAAAATTCAGATCCAGAGAAGAATAACCTGTCCACTGTCATATGGCTAGAAAACAGTACAGCCGAAGTTTCAACCCAGACACCCTAACTCCCAAATGTGGGATGTGTAACTGCATCACTCTGCTTCCCTGCTCTTGTACATTCACTCATAGAGCTGAAGGTAAAGCTGAAGATACTGACTAGTTATGATGATGATGAAACAGACAGGTATGACTCAAAATGTATATCCTTCAGACATCTCACTTATCTCTTCTCCTATTACTTGAGCAACTTAAAATTCCTTTTTTTAACCAGACCCTCTTTTTAACAATTGAAATAACTTTAAAAAGTTTTTAGTAAAGGTCCATTCTTTGTGATTAATATGTATCTGAGACCAGATAAAAGTAGTAAATTTTTTTCCCTTCAGAATCAAGCTTTACGAAAGAATAAATGTACTTGCTATCTCCACTTTCTCATTTCTCATTTCCACCCATTTACTTCAGTAGCTTTTTCCAAGATCACCAAAGAAATCCAGTTTTCAGTTCTAATTTACTCAGCCTTTCAGCATATTTTAATGTTGCTGATTATATCCTGTTTCTCAAAACATTCTTTCTGCTTTTTTTTAGCTATGGCTCCCAATTTCTTCTTACTTATTTTGGCCACTCTCCTCTTTTCTTCTGTAGATTTTCTTCTTCAACCTAACCATGAAATATTGGTCTTTCCTCCAAAGTTCTATTTGGCAAGTGTTCTCATTCTGCAGCTCGTCCCTCAGTGAGCTCACATGCCGTTGGCTTCCACTGCAGCACATCTGACAATGATTTATAAATCTATGAATCAATTCCAGATCTCCTTTTTCACCATGACATGAGACGAGGGAAGCACTCCTTTCCAAGGGACCAGATAATTGCAAGGAATCTCCAAGCTTATAACCAATCTTACAGCAAGCTCAACAGAAAAGAAATGACTTATTTTCCTGTATGGTCAACAACACCCAAACATGGACAGAGAATTAGAGGGCAATAGGAAAGGTGCAGATTTTAACAAGGAGTGCACATGAGGCTGAGCTGCATGGGCAACAGGCTTCCTCTGCACACCGTAATGTCACCAGAGGCATCCACACTTTCCAAATCCTGACAGAGCAGCCATTTAAAAGACATTAAGGAGACAAGTGACCTTCTGAGTGATTGTCAAAGTAATGTGAGGTTTTGGAGACGAAAAAGGACCAGGGCTAGAAAGTGGTAAGTCAAGAAGACCCATGTAAATAATGGGTGTAGAGATGAAGGGCAGCATAATAGAGAAAATCCACGCAGGCAGGTGTCAAGTATCCACAGAGGGATGAAGGGGCAGGCGAAACCAAAATCCAAGGGAAGCAGATCGTCCAACAGGACAGGAGATGAGCAGGAAGCCAAACAACAAACTGACAGAGAGAATAGGACAACCGGTGTTTTCTGACATTGTGTAAGAAGCAGAAAAAGACACGATCAGCAAGTTTCAAGACTCTGAAAACAAAGGAGCTGACAAAGTCTAACAAAACAAAATACGTTTACATGCATGCGGTAGAATGGAGCTAGATCAAAGGATTGGATCAAACCAGAGTGTCTTGACTACTGACTTAACTGCTTCCCCACCAGGAGTTGATTCTGTTGCTCCAGGCCTCTCAAGTGAGTTGATGGCACAATTAAGTGTGTTCCCACACAATAATGCCAGTTGACGTGAATATGTGCAGCATCATCGTAAGGTTATATTTAGAGCCAAAATGCAGAGAGTATAAATGAAATAGAGAGGGAAAGTATAAAGTGAAGGAAAGAGCAAGCATTAAATGAGGTATTTAGGGCAGTGACAATAACCCTTCGGGGCAAAAGGGTCTAAATGCTCTTAGACTTGGCATTTTGCATGAGCAACCAAGAATTGATACGTTGCCAGTAAACATTTAGATTGGGATATATAGGAGGCCATCCTGAATGGATGAAGTTAGTACTCTAAAAAAAAAAGAGGCTAGGAGAGCAAGTGAGATAGATTTAAAGACCAATAGGAGGCAGATTACATTCTTGTAAAATTTATTTAAGATCAGCTAGAAAAACTGCCTTACATCCAGGTAACTGAGATATCCTACAATTAGTATGCTTCAAAATGTCAGCTATGGGCCATAAGTGACACCTATATTATTTTGTAATGCCTTCTTGGTGGATAATGCTATATCAGGGTAGTGCTAGAAAAGTAATGGTCTTGAAGTAGGAAGCAAAGGGAGGAGAGAATAAGCTAACAGTGGTTGGGACTCAAAAGTACATTTTATAGATTTTTTAATGAGACTTAAAGTTGTGGATGATTCCATCTAGAGTAAATCCAACTGTTGGGTTGAAGTCATCATCAGAGATGAATCTAGCTGTGGAACTGATGTCATCATGAGCCCTAAACACACCTGCAGGGATGAGGTCAGCAAGGAGTGGGAGGGGATGAATCCAGCTGTGGGGCTGAGGTCATCAATGGAACAGATTCCTGTGTGCCTAGAGCAAAGTTGGGTGTGGTTAAGACCTTGCCTACAAATATTGTGTGTCATGGTAGGGCTCTTGAAGTGCCCCATTTGTAATAAAGTAAAATGTACTGTGCCCCTTCAGAAGGACTATTTAAAGGGGTATTCCTGGAGGGAACAGGTCAGGTACAAGCAGGTTTGGGATGGGTTAAATGAGACAGAAAGTGTAGCTTGTGTCTTTATAGTGGCTAGGAATTGGGGAAAAGTTTCAGAACTTGAGGGATTTCAAGATTTGAATTTCTCACAAATGTCAAAAGAAGGAGGAAATGTATGTAAGTTTTCTTGTCAGCTTGCCCAGGTGGTACAAAAGAAGAAGAAGAAGATGGGGCTTGAAAGCTGTCCAGAGTCAACATAAAAAGTGAAGTTAGAATCCTTATTATGTGTTCTTTATATTGCCACTATGATGTTTAAAACATTTAGAGAATATTTAAGAATCTGTGCAGATTAATTTCTAATTCCAAGTAGCATTTTAAATATTATTTGAAATGACAGTAGTGCTGTAATATAATACAATAAAATAGGGTTTTTTTCTTAATTATCTATGGTTTATAGACTAATAGAAAAAATTAATGGTATCTGGAAGTTGAAACTGCTAGAAACTAAGAGAGGGCATGTGAATGCACATGAAATGAAAAATTAAAATTACCTCCTTGAAATTACTTTCAACATAGGGATAAGGTACTAAAGGATTTCAGATACGTTAAGAAATAACCAATATTTCAAATTTTGCAGGAACTAGGCTTAAAACACATTTTTTAACTTTAAAAATAATTAACTTTTTTTTTCTCCATTGTTTTAAACTTAGATTCTCTCCACCTCTGTTTTTCACTGAAGTAGTTGTAAAAGTGACATTGGGTACCATTTCCACTCAACAGATGCAGGAAATACTTGAAATCTTTCAACAAAATCTGTACTGCAGAGATTTCCTTCTGAATTTTGCAAACTTAAGCAATTCACACAAACGGAAATTCAACACAAAACAAAGCAAAAAATTTTGGCATTTAATCTGTGAGTTACAGAGTGAGATTTTAAAAGGTAAAATAACATTTTATAATGATAATTTGGGGATGATAGAACAAACTTCTGAGTCTACATGAGAAACTTTGTCATTATTCCATTTTAAGTAGAATGTCATTATGTTTGAAAGTCCTTTTGGTGATTAAAATTGATTCTTTCTGTAAATATCTAACCACATGCCACAAGTAAATAAAAACACTTTTATAGATATATGAAACACATTTCATATATCTATAGATGTCTTTTCAGTTAAGTTGGGGGTGGATGATAATCTATATCTTTTAAGCAATATAGAATTTAGTTTGAAAATAAGTGATATTGAAACTCTTATAGAATGTGAGGTAGCTATAATAATTATATTTGAATTATTAAGAATACCCTTGGAAATGCTCTTTTAATGCTTGTGTCACTTTCAGGGCAGGATAAGCAGGTTAATAAGTTTAAGAGAGTGTACACAAATACATTTCTTCTTCATTAATCAAGTGCATTATTTTCATATTTTGCTGAACATATTCATATCAATATGCCTTAGCATTACTGAGTGTGAGCACACATCACTGTGCTAACAACTCACTAGATGGTTTACTAGCAGCAGAATCATTTCCTGGTACCAAAACTGTTAGATCAACTGATAAGACATGATGGATTAATCCAATTTTTTAATATTATCTATTCCTACCACATACATATAAACATAGTTTGGAGTTCATTTTCAAATATATAACACAATGAATTCAAAATAAACTCAGTGTTCCTTCAAAATTTGGTAGGATGCTGACTCAATACAGAAAAGATATTTGATTGTTTCTTAAACCAGAATTTGAACAGACACAAATTTCTTAACTAATCTTAAAATATTACTGAGTATTCTCATTTTAATATAAAATGAATCTCAGTTTATACTTTAAAATCCCATGAACATGAATGTTGTTAGGTAGTTAGTATCTTTTTTGTTTATGTATATGTTATGTTTATTCAGAAAGAGAAAGAAAGAAAGAGGCAGAATGAAAGAAAAAAAAAGGAAAAAAAAGGAAAAAAAAAGAAATTGAAATGACTGACAAGTATTCTTCAACATGACCAGATAACATTCATTAAGAGTACCTTTTAATTATTTTATTGGTCAAAGTATTAATAAAAAGTACAATATGATTACTTATGTGGGTCACCAATCGTATAACATTATGAATTGCTTAAAATGCCTGTAATGGGTCCTCCAGAACACCCTCTGTGAAAGCACAATGTGGGTTTTGTTGACTATTTCTGACCAAATCTCTCAGGGTGTGCCAATTACATCACTTTACAGTGAAAATGACCTACTCCTGTTAATAGTATACACCAACTAAAGTTTTATCTGCAGGTGAGATAGAATAGTTTATTTTCTGTTTTTATACCTCAGTATTCTTTTACTAGCAATATCTTTCTCAGATTATTATAGAATAAAATTACTACAACTTGTTAGTCTAAAAAGTTGAAAACATTCAAAATAAGATAGATTTTATTTTTTAAATAATTCTTCGGTTAGAATGTTAACTTTTGTTTATAAACAAACACATTTCATATATCTATAGATGTTTTTTCATGTAAGTCGGGGGTGAAGGATAATCTATATCTTTTAAACAATATAGTAACTTAGTTTGAAAATACATGATATTGAAACTCTTATAGAATATTATGTAGGTGTTATAATTATATTCAAATTATTAAAAATAACCTCAGAAATGCACTCTTAATGCTGTGTCTCTTTAGAGGCAGGATAAGTAGGTTAATATGTTAGAAATTAAAATTATTAACATCTGATGCTATAGCACTGGGTCCTCAAGAAATACAAAGAGCAAGTACAAAATTGTTGGCAAAGTACTTCCCCAGCATGTGGCAGTGCTGCTGCTGATCACTAATATTTAAATAACCACCTTTCTTGAATGGTTAACAGGGAATTTGTGAAGCCTGATCAGGGATGGACAGTTTAAATAAAGATATCATCCAATATCAAGAAATAGAAATAGAAATAAGTTTAGCTTATTTCTAGAAAAAGATTTTTAACTGTAACTTGTAAATTTTTAGGACACAAAAAGACCACCAGTTTTAAAGACAATTATTTAAGGTGGAATAAATTGTCACCATTCAGATATCTAGATATAAGCATGTTATAATTTTCCTGCAAAGATGTATTTATCCATTTTAGCATGATGTGCTAAATACAACTTAATTTTAACCCACAATTAATTAAACTGGTTATAGCTTTTATCTGAAACCATTGTGTTAGCAGAGTTACTGTGTGCTTATTTCTGGCATCTGCATTGGAGACCCTACTTTATTCATTCAACTACTATTTATTAAAACCAGTGGCAGATGATTAGAAAATGATCAACCTTGGGAGGGAAGTCTGAAATAGAATGACTAACTACAGAGAAAGTGTCAGAGCAAGCACAAGGGACTGGAAACATTTTTTGAAACCTAAGATAACTTTTAATCAGTGTGAGCAGTAGGTTGTGGAGAAAGTTGGAAAAATAGAAATTTGAGATACAAAGTCGGCTGAGTTTGAAGTTATAGAAATTCTGACAAACAATGCTGCAATATACACCTAAAAGACAACACCTGAGATAGAACAAAAGCAAAGGACATAAGAATTAAGTGATTCCTGACTTGGGCTGCCGTGTTCACGGATGCTGAAATAACTTCCTGGGATGGCAGGATTGGGGGTCTAGAAGACCGCTGTAAGCTGGGAGAAAGTCCCCCGTGAATGTAGTATGTGACCTAAAGGCAGGTACATATTAGAAGTACAGAACGATGAGCCAGGTGTGGTGGCTCACGCCTGTAATCCCAGCACTTTGAGAGGCTGAGGTGGGAGGATTGCTTGAGTCCAGGAGTTCTAGACCAACCTAGGCAACAGGGCAGACCCCTTCTCTAAAAAAAATAAAGAAAGGAAAAATTAGCCTGAGGTGATGGCACATGTGTATAGTCCGAGCTACTCTGTAGGCTAAGGTCAGAGGATCACTTGAGCCCTAGAGGGGGAGGCTGCAGTAAGCTGTGATTGCACTACTATACTCCAGCCCGGTTGACGAAGTGAATACTAGCTCACAAAAACAGAAGTATAGAATGATAATGAAAAATCACAGTTTCGTGGAGGTATAAGAATACTGGTCACATAGCAGCATCAAAACACTTGCACACAGATAAACTTTGAATAAGATTTCATTTAAGGCTAGAAGTTGGGGGTAAAGTACTGTGAAGAGTTCTCTTTTCTATTATTCTTTTATTAGATGAAAGAACATAAGTGCCTTATAACACTTGATACTTTGTATGTATGTACTTTGTTTTTATATTTACTACAATATGTTGCAACTTTGAATGTATTTATTATGTTTCTCTAATTGTACCTTAAGTTCACTAAGGGATAAGGAACATTCATCTCTATAATATTCATCCCCACTTCATATAATGTAGTAAACTTAGACACTTCATAAATATATCTTAGTGAAGCAATAAAGGTGATGTTAAAAAAAGATTCTTTTAATGTGAGATTTTAGGTTATTAAAAGGGTCAGAGGAATTTTTCATGTTTTTCTCCTTTTTATAAGTTTCTTATTTTTGAAATAAAAATTCAATACAGTAAAGTCTACAAATCTTAGATGTGCAACTTGAATGTTGGCAAATGTATACTTCCTTGCAACGAGTAATGCACTAAGGCTGACTCGTAACGGCTCATAAGTGCTGACTGTGCACATTCCTTCTTGGCTTTGCTTCAGTGATGTCAAGTTGGTAATTTGAGATCAACCACTCAAACAGAATTTACAACATGGAAATTTGCAAATGCTAGAAAGCAGGACATTTTTTAATCCCCCAGAGAGCAGTTGTTAAAACATTTACCAGGACACGACTGGTTATTACCATCAAGCAGATCAAGATAGACATTTTCATTGCCAGAGTGATTAATTCATGCCTCTTTCAAGTTAATCCCTTGACTGTCACTCTTTGGATCTCTATCACCATTGATTAATTTTTGCCTGTGCCTAAAATTTGTATAAATAAAATCATATAGTAGTGTACTCTTTTGTTTCAAGCTCCATCATGCAGCATAATTTTGAAAAAAATTTATGTGTTATTGTATGCATCAGGAATGTGTACTTTCTTTATGAGTGTGTGATATTCCATTGAATGAATGTGCCACAATTTGTTTATCCCTGTTCCTGTTAATGGAAATTTGGGCTATATCCTGCTTGGGGTTATTTATGAATAAAGCTTCTATAAACATTTTTATATACATCGTGTGTGTGTGTGTGTGTGTGTCTGTGCAAGTGTGAACTATGTGTTCATTTCACTTCTGTATATACATAGGAGTGAAACAATTGGGTGATAGGATAGAAATTCCCAGACAGATTTCCAGAGTAGTTGTACTATTTTATATTTCCACCAAAGATTATTGATTGATTGATTTTGGTGATTTTTAACCTTAAAAGACAGCAAAATACCATTTGACCCAGCAATTCCATTACTGAGTATATACCCAAAGGATTATAAATCATTCTATTATAAAGACACATCCACACATGTGTTTATTGTGGCACTGTTTACAATAGCAAAAACTTGAACCAACCCAAATGCCCATCAATGATAGACTGGATAAAGAAAATGTGGCACATATACACCATGGAATACTAAGCAACCATAAAAACAAGATGCATTCATGTCCTTTGCAGGGACATGGATGAAACTGGAAACCATCATTCTCAGCAAACTGATGCAAGAACAGAAAACCAAACACCATATCTTCTCACTCATAAGTGGGTGTTGAGCAATGAGAACACATGGACACAGGGAGGGGAACATCACACACCAGGGCCTGGGGGGTGGTGGAGGGACAGGGGAGGAATAGCAGTGGGTGGGGGTATTGGGGAGGGATAGCATTAGGAGAAATACCTAATGCAGATGATGGGGTGATGGATGCAGCAAACCATCACCATGGCACATGTATACCTACGTAACAAGCCTGCAAGGTCTATACGTGTACCCCAAAACTGTCACTCTTTGGATCTCTATCACCATTGATTAATTTTTGCCTGTGCCTAAACTTTGTATAAATAAAATCATATAGTAGTGTACTCTTTTGTTTCAAGCTCCATCATGCAGCATAATTTTGAAAAAAATTTATGTGTTATTGTATGCATCAGGACTGTGTACTTATAAATGGACTTATAAATGTACTTATAAATAAAAGTCTAATAAATACATTTTTTAAAGCAGAAAAGAAGATAGCACAGCTGATTTTCTCAAATATTTATCACTCAAAATTTACTTTGAAGCTACAATAGGTAGGACTATTATTTTTCTTCCATTTTATATCACCGTCTCAATTTCAAAGAAGCAGAATATTGCATTTTAAGATTAAAGAGTTTTTATAAAATTGCTATGCTAAGTAACATTGCCCTGGAGATTACACAAGCATATTACATGACATAATCATTTCTTCTCAGGTGATATGAAAAATAATCATGCTTATGTTAAAGTTCCAGATATTGTTCTAAAAACTCTGCATTTTTTATTAAAGGGTTACATGTTTCTAAATCTGAGAGCAATATCTTTGTTTACCTTTCAGGGTCCACGTGCTACCAGTGGACTCTGTAAATGGACTCATGGTCTGTTTCAATAATCTGGGATTTACCTCAATTGTTGAGTAAGTACTCTGCCACCCATTCAGACTTTTTTCCAGGGTGAAAAATGAATTACGATGATCGAGACAAGAGCTACTAATATCATACTTACTCAGGTTCATAACCTGTTCAACTCGCACTTATGAGTGAGAATTTGCAGTGTTTGGTTTCTGTTCCCTGTGTTAGTTTGCTGAGAATGATGGTTTCCAGCGTCATCCATGTCCCTGCAAAGGCCATAAACTCATCCTTTTTTATGGCTGCATAGTATTTCATGGTGTGCATGTGCCACATTTGTTTATACAGTCTATCATTGATGGGCATTTGAGTTGGCTCCAAGTTTTTGCTATTGTGAATAGTGCTGCAATAAATATACGTGTTCATATGTCTTTATAATAGAATGATTTATAATCCTTTGGATATACACCCAGTAATGAGATTTCTGTGTGTAATGGTTTTTCTGGTTCTAGATTCTTGAGGAACCTGAGTAAGTATGATATCAGTAGCTCTTGTCTGGATCATTGTAATTCATTTTTCACTTTGGAGAAAAGTCTGAATGGGTGGTAGAGTACTTACTCAACAATTAAGGTAAATCCCAGATTACTAAAACAGATCGTGAGTCCATTTACAGAGTTCAATGGTGGCACATGGACCCTGAAATGTAAACACAGATATTGCTCACAGATATTGCTCTCAGATTTAGAAACATATAACCCTTTAAATAAAAGATGTACTCTTACTCATAATTAAATGCAAATTAAGTTGACAATATTTTCACCCATTAAGAAAATATATAGGCATTTAAAATATATATTATTGTTTATTAATATTGATAGTTGGTAGAAAGGTTGTGAGAGAGGCACTTTCATTTAGTATCACAATTAATGAAAGTGTAAACTGGGATAACTTTTTAGGATATTATCTATCAAAATATAAAGTGCATATACCCTTGACAAAATTCACTGCTACAAAATTATAGATATGACAATAAAACTGTGTTCTTTGAATAAATTAACATTATTTAAAACAGCAAAAAGAAACCCCCCAAAATAATGATTAGAATTACAAGGTGGAATAAATAAATTCAAATGAAGTCCTATAATGGAATCCATGTAGCTGCTAAGGAAATTAGTGTATTTATGTCTTGATGGTTAAGATGTACTGAGTACAAAAAGATACAGATCTCTGGGTATAACATGATCTCTCTCTTTTCTTAACATCCTAGGAATCAATATTTATATTGGGTTCTCTGTTTATGTATTCTGGTTTGTGGATTTTTTCTGTGGAATACACACATATTAAAATCTGTTCGTAATGGTTACTTTTGTGAAAAAGTTACTGGACATTGTGTGCAGTACATTTTAAATTATCATTCAAACATTTTTCTTCTATCTGTTGTTCCTAAACATTTTACAGATAATTTTTATAGGTTTGCCTAAGGTCAAAAGAAATTATCTGTATGATGTCATTAAAAGATAGTGTTACTTTCATCTTTCTATATTTTTATTTAAACAAACGAACTTTGATTTCCAGCTCAGAGAAAAAGAAATCCCCAGAAAAGCTGCTCTCCGTAAACACAGCACCAGGAAAGGGGCAGCCCAGTAAGACAAAAAAAGTTAGACAATAACTGCTGTACTTCAACCAAGTGCACACACACACAAACACACACACACACACATAAACAAAACAGTATACTCATGTCAGCAAAGAATAAATGGGGAGACTAGAATTCTACCCTTGCCCTGACTTTAACGAAACATATTTTGCTCAGATGAAAGTGATATCAGAGTTTGATACCAGAGAAAGCCAGTGAAGAACTGGTATTTCAATTCCCAGGTTTATACAGATAGTGTCAGCGGAAAGCTCAAGTCTCCACTTCTACACTCAACCAGAAGTAACAAGGCATCACTTCTTCTCCCTACTAGAATACCACCAGATGAAGACAAGTGGGACACAGAACTCTAGTACTGTCCAGGAGTAATGAGTTTTACCTCTAACCAAGGTATTAATGGAGGTCATGTGGAGAGTGGTAACTAGGCACTTCTTAGTAGGCAGTTCTTAGGTAACTAGGCAAGCATGCTGGCATCACTGAAAACCTAGCGGGGAGTGTGAAAATCTATTGGGAATCAAGGTCCAAATGAAAATTTTAGAAGTAAAAAAAAAAAAATTAAATGTTTAAAAATAGGAAATTAATGAACTAAACAGTGGAATGGAGGAGAAAGTAGAAACAGTCAGTGAATCTGATTATAGAACAATAGAAATTATCCAGTTTGAACAATAAACAGGAAAATAAACTGCAAAGGGTAAACAGAACCATGGGGACCCATAGGACTACAAGAAAAGACCTAAAATCCATGTCATTGGAGCTCCAGATAGGAAGAAAAAAAGGGGAAGGGAATAAAAAACTATTTAAGGAAAGTGACTGAAAATTTCCCAAATTTGTAAAAGACACATACCTGAAAATCCAAGAAAGTGAGCAAACTAAACAAGATAAACCCAAAGAAGCCATGCCAGGCAACATCATAATCAAACTTCTAAAAGCTAAAGGACAAAAATCTTAAAAACTGCCTATAATGAAAAAAATAATTAGAATAACAACAGATTTCTGCTCAGAAACCATAAAGTCCAGAAGCAAGTGGCACATTTTCAAGGGCTGAGAGAACTGTCAAAAAAGAATTCTATATCCTGCCAAAGTCTCCTTCAGGAACAAAGGGAAAATCAAGAAATTCTCAAAGAAAGGAAGAGTAAGAGAATTTGTCAACAGTACACCGACTCTAAAAGAATGGTTAACAGAATTTCTTAAAACAGAAAGGAAACAATAAAAGGAAGGAATCTTAAGCTCTCCAGAAGAGTGAAAATATGGGTAAATATTACAGAATTCTTCCTCCTTTTGAGTTTTCTAAATTGTTTGATGGTTGAAGCAAAAATTACAATATTATCTAAAAAGTAACTATATAATTTAACAAGACGACCCATATATCTTTAGTGTAAATACCTCAGCCTTACAGTATGCTTGATAGTAAATTGAATTGGAAGACATAAGACCTCCGTTGGTGATCTGTACCAGTGTTCCCCAATCTTTCCAGCATGATATTTTTTCAGAAATGCAAAAGCTGTATTTAATATGAAGTAATATTTATTTATGATAAAACTCATAACCAAGAATAAAAGGATCCTTCTTCATCTGATGTATCATGGAGGACAATTTTTCCATGGACCAGGGTTTGGGGATGGATGAAACTGTCCCACATTGGATCATCAGGCATTAGATTCTCATAAAGAGTGCACAACCTAGATCCTTCACATGTGCAGTTCACAATAGGGTTCCCACTTCTGTGAGAATTTAATGCTGATCTGACAGGAGGTGGAGCTCAGGCAGTAATGTGAGTGATGGGGAGCAGCTGTAAACACAGTTGAACTCTGATCTCTATCCCTGCAGCTCGCCTCCTGCTGTGCGGCCCCATTCCTAACAGGCCATGGACTGGTACCTGTTCATGGTCTGGGGGTTGGGGACCCCTGATCTATATGTAGAATCTATTACATATCATTTGAATAAACTAGGACAAATGCTACATTCTTCTCCTTTTTCTCAAAATGGGAATATAAAATATTTATTATGAGTTTCATAAGGTTGTTTGAGATATTTTGTAAACTATAAAAGACTAAAATGTAATAGCTTAAAATTATTACTATTATCTAACCCAAAACATGGTCTTGTTCAAAGGTAATGTTTAGTGAAATCTATTGTGCTGAAGTATTTAAGTATTCAATTTGCGATTTATGTTGAAATAAATAAATAGAGAAGAGTGATGGAAAGAATGGAGAGATGCATAGCCATGTGATAAGAAAAGTAAATTGCTCAGGGTAGCATCTAGGTGATTGGTTTACAGGTGTTCACTGTAAATTTATCTTAACTTTTCTCTATAGAGAAAAGTTTCCTAAGAAAGTGTTAGAAAAAACTTTAACATAAAATGTTTAATTCTCATAGATTTCAAGAAAATAAAAAAGGTGACCTACCATGTTACAAAGCATATCAACTTCATAGTACATGATATCAACATAGCTGAGGCTATAGCAAAAATATTATATTTATAAGTAAAATGAAATACAAGTTCACCATTGTGTATGTGTTTATGTGCACATTCTCTCTCACAAATGCACACTGTATGTACACATACCCACACATACATAAAACTCAACATGATACAAATAAAAGTGTAAGTTTTATGCCAAATTTATGCTAATGTTTGCTGCATGTTTTTTAATGTCCATGGATAGTTTTGTTGTTTTTCTTAATATTCTCAGCATATGCTTATAAATAATTTTATATCAAATATTTCAGAGAATCTGGTCACATATCTTTTATTTAATATGAAAAAAGATTTGTTGCCATGATTCTTTTTTCATAAGCAAAAATTTTTAACATCAAATTATCACAATCACAGTCATTTTCTAGATATGGCAATTGTGATCAAAATTCCTCATTCCTTTTTACAGTATAAATGGTGGAATCTAGGTTATGTTAACTGTATACCCAACTCAAGCCCAAAACACAGAAATCACTTAATTTTTCTGGGTCAGATTATCTTCAGGCAAAGATAAATATACTCATTATGTTTGAAAATGTTCCTGAAGACATAAACTTGTTTTTATAAAGCAATATTTAGAGATAGAAATGTAAATGAGCCATATGGATTGCATTTCACTTGAAATAACCACACATTGGAAACATAATGGAAAATGGGCTTGGGAAAAAGTTTGAAATGTGTTAGGTTACCTTTCATGATTCCATTTAATAGTTTCAACTGACAAGCCACAATTAAAGAGTAGGGTTCCCATCTATAACTGTGGTGGCAATGCGGTGCTACATATATTTTGGAAGGGATTCACTTTGAGAGTCTTAAATCTGTCCGTGTGAGAAAGTATACCACTTTCCAGAACAGGGTAGTTGTAAGGTCTTGGGATATGCTCAGTGGACCCAGAAGCCTGGTTGTTCTTAGCATGTCTGTAACTTAATAGACCCATTCACTAAACTATTCATTTATTAATTTACTCATTCATTGTATAGCATTTAACTAGTGGGTTATATTATCATAACTTAAAAGGGTATAATAAAAGTAGACTAGATCTAGATCAAAAGCCAGTGGCTCACACAATCCTTATGTATAATAGATGCTCATGGTCTGACATTCATATCTACCTTGGCACATCTGTTTTTATGCATACCATACTAACTTCCAACAGCTGGCACCTAAATCTCTTTATCTGAGGGCTTTTTCTGGACACCAAATCCTACTCTGCCTATGTGCATTATGCTGAAGGCCTGGAAATTAATGGTTTCCAGAAGCAGTCCTAAATCAATCTCCTGCAGGTGGGATAACACAGAGGTCCATGTTCCACAAATTCCCAGAGTTCCCCATCAGATTTAAGATCCAGTTGCCCACAATGCTAGCTTTTCTTTCCCCATCTTGTTTCTCCACTACCTTAATCACGTTTCCTTATATCAAGTGGCAAACAAGCCACTTGTCTAGAATCTTATAGTCTGCTTCTGAGAAATTCAAAGTAAGACAGTAGGCAAGGCAGGCATGGAAACAGATAATTACAATAAAATGTGGTGTAAGCCATAATAAATATATGTAATAAATGTCATAAGAATCAAAGGAGGGAGCTATTCCTTCATTCATTTAACAAGCATTTATTGGGCACCATGTTCTAGGTCCCCAGTTGGTGCAAATGTAAATGAGACACCAAGACACAATCCTGGGTATTTCTGGGAATGTAGGGTATTAACTAGAGGCAAAGAAATTAATCTGCCTAGGAAAATATGGGGATGGGGTTTTGGGATGAAAACAAAAGGGGATGAAGACCAAAAATTTGAGTGGAAAGAGGAAAAACGAAGGCTGAAAATGTTTTTGAAAGTACATGATGTTTGAGTTGTATTTTGAACTAGGACTAACTTTTCCATTCAGAAATATAGAGTCTCAAAGTCTAGACAAAGAAACAGATAATTGAAAGGCCCAGAGCCACACCAAAAGGCACACTGACTTAGGAACAGCAGTTGAGTGTGGCAAGAACACAGCATGTGTAATGGGAGACTCGAGAAAAGTGAAACACAACAGGATGTTGGGGCAGGATTGTGTAGATCCTTGTATAATATCTGAATATGTGGACTTAATCTTATGAGTAACAGTGGCCAGGCATGGTGGCTCACGCCCGTAATCCTAGCCCTTTGGGAGGCCAAGGCGGGCTGATCATCTGGTGTCAGGAGTTCAAGATCAGCCTGGCTAACATGGTAAAACCCAGTCTCTATTAAAAGTACAAAAATTAGCTGGACGTAGTTGCAGATGCCTGTAATCCCAGCTACTTGGGAGGCTGAGGCAGGAGAATCACTTGAACTCAGGAGGCTGAGGTTTCAGTGAGCCAAGATAATGCCACTGCATTCCAGCCTGGGAGACAGAGCAAGACCCTGTCTCAAAAATAAATAAATAAAATAAATAAACCTTCTGAGTAATGGGAATCTGCCAAGTTCTCTTTCCCTAGGGTTCCAACTGGCTTTTCTATTTGTTCTATAATGGTCTCAAAACCCTCTTATACAAGCTGCACTTTGGGGTCTGTCCAGGGTCAATAGTCACTAGAGAACTCGTGCAAAACTGCTGAATACATTTGATATTATAAGCTGTTTATTCCATGTTACATTTGGTAGAAAATTGCAAAGTGTTTTAAGCTACAGAAGATCATGGCACTTAAATCATAAATCCAAGTTTCTCTCTAGTATACTAAATTGTTTCTTAACAAGAATATTTCAATTAAAATAATTATTTAAACTTGCTATGTATGTCGGTGTTCCTATCATACAGAGAATGATAAGCACTGTATCTAAGAACTCAACACTTACAGACAGAATAAAGTTGGCCATGTGTTGTTTATTTCTGAAAACAGGCATGTGTGCACTAGAGTTCTCTATGCTATTCTTTCTACTTTGGTGTACACTTGAAATTATTCACAATAAGATTAAAAATTAAACAGCTCAAAAGAGAATTAAAATTATTGATCAGCAGCAGATTCTGCTGAGGTGTCTTTAGGGTTCTGGAGCACCTGTCCCAGTTGGTGTTCTCAGGTGCACTCCTCTTCAAGTGCGGTCCTTACCTGACTCTGGGAGCCACCTCATCTGGCTCTGCCTGGGAGGTGCACCCCACTTCACTCTCAGGGGTGTTCAGAGCCAATGATTGACTGAAGGGCAGAGAGTGCTTACCACAGCTCTCTTACTTCATGGTGGGGAAACCTCTGGAGCAATTCATACTCTGGAGCTTCCTGTGTAATCAGGCTGAGGCCAGACTTCTCTTGAGCCCTCTTCTTTGGCTGATTGATTTCTTCCTCTACTCTATCTTGCATTCTTCACAAACTTAGATGTTTCTCCTGAGATCACTCCCTCAGTAAATCATTTGCAAAATAATTTCTGTCTTATGCTCTATTTTCAGGAACTCAGCCTTTACGGATTTTATTTTGGAATTAATGAGAGTTAATCTGTAGATTAGGAGACTAGACAAGGTATAGGAATCAGAGGCATAGTCTGGTCTCCAGACTGACTATGTTTTCTTATCTGTGTCAATCAATTCTGACAACATCAAGTTCCTTTGAAAAATAACATTTCCCTATATTGTATGATACTGTAAGGAACAAATGAGATTATGCATATGAAAGCAGTTTTGAAAAAGAAAAAAGTTCTGTAAAATTTGATTACATTAATATGCTATTTTATTATCTACAAGCAGTTGTAAACTGCCTGACAGTTAATTATAATGTGTTGTTTAATTCTTCAAAGTGAGAAATTATTTTAAGGCAAGAAAACCAGAGACTTGCTTCAATGTGCCACATAACAGGCTGGCATTTTTATGTTTCATTTAAGTCTTTCATCTCCTCCTGTCTTTTCCTGGTGAGATACTGGAACTAGATGTGAATTTGAACTTCTGACGGGCAGTGGACTTTGTCATCTTTATGTACAAGGAGAGCACCTTTCCATTTTCCTGTCCAGGAGTGAAGAAATGTTTTGTAAAGTGGATGTTGACGTTTCATGATTTGTATCAAGAAAAATGATCAACAACAATTCAATTAGTTAAATACTGTAATAATCATCACCACCATTGGTCATGTGTTTTATTTTCCAAAATGTCCACTGACAAGAACAGTTATCAATGAATCTATTTGAGTTACAGTCCAGCAATATAAATACTCACATAACAGAATCCAAGTGCCTGACTAAAGTGATAGCTACAAAGTTAGAAACAGTGCATTAAATAAAACTTAAGTAAAAACTGCTAGAGGGTGATGTTTATGCTTGTGCTGAGTTCCTGATGCACAGATCATCACTCTTAAAAGAGAGTCATTTGAATTATCACACCCAATGACCAATTAATCTGGTCTATGGTTTCTTCTCAGAAAGGTAGTTTGGGGAAAAGGAAAGAGTTGTTTTTGATTAGTCTTTTTCCTCTCCTCTCTCTTCCTTTATAGTTTTTCAAAAGTTATCAATCCTTACTTACTTACATATTCCTATTTTAATAGCATAAATTTCACATGTAGCTTTTTTGAAAATATGTACAGAACTAAAATATCTAAAGCAAAATCCAAATTTCCTGTTCTCCCTCTGTTGTGATACTTTAGCAAATAAACTTCACGGAAAAGTAATATTTGGTGATATCACATAACTGGAAACTAAGGCATTCTAGTTAAAAGTCAAAGGAATTTAAAGTAATAGCTTATATAAACTATACCAATATTGGGTTTTGTTCTGTTTCCCACTGTAGTTCTTCACAGAGCAACACAGAAGGTAAAGGAATCAAAATGATGTCCCTAAGTTTACCTCCATAGGAGCTGATTTTTCAAGGGGAATATTTAAATATGAATGATTCCGAAAAGCATACTGAGCACATAGGAAAAAAACTGTAAGAGCTCACTGTTTTGGAAATCTGCTGTGTATACTAAAGTGACTGCAATTTAAACAAACATTCGAAGCACTGAGCAAGAAAGAAAATTAACACAGGCAGTGGTTAGCTATTTTCAGGAAAGTACCCTTAAAAAAACATTTAGATTGTTTGGTTGCTTATGGGATGATATTGAGTATATGTGATATGGCAGACTGAAGCATGTGTGTGTGTGTGTGTGTGTGTGTACGTATATCCTCAAACTATTATATATATACACATAATATATATATTATATATACATATATATACCTACATATATATTATATGCATAATATATATGTATAGCCCAAATTATTTTGTCCTCTGACTCATCTAAAACTTACTAAGATTGAACTTATCTTGAACTACTATTTATTTAGTAAAGGAGTTATTGAAATATCTTTATTTCAATAAAGTTACTAAGTAGCTTTATTCAGTAAAAGAGTTATTGAAATATCTTTTTTCCCTGGTTAACAATGAGCTAGTTTATTACTAAAAAGTACTTTCTTTATGATAAATGAGTGGAAATAGGTGTACAAATGGGCAGAGAATTTGATATAACATTGTTCTACTGCTGATGAGGTGGAATTATCTCAGCAGGGCTGAGTATGGCCTTAGAAGTTTCCCACAGGCCGAAAGTTGAGCAGTGCCCTCCAAGCAGAAAGAAAGGCCTTCTCCCAAGAACAAACATTCATAGGCAGTCTTCATACTTGAGGAAAATTTGCTTTACATGGGCTCCTCCCAGGCCAATGTCCACACACTCATCCAGGCACAAGCCCATTTAAGATGGTCCATGTGCTAAACAGGGGAAAAGTCTCCACAGACTCTTTTTTCCTATGTGCTCAGTATGCTTTTGGGAATCATTTCTCAAACAAGCTCCTGTTTTTTTAACCAACCTGCTATCTCACCAAGTTGGAGGCTTAATGTAAGCAGTGCTGAGTGAATTTTCACTCTTACATTAGTCCAATTAGGACACAGGGTGAAAAAGGAAAAAGAAGATAATGTAAAACGTGAGCAAATATAACATGAAAACTCCAGATATAAAGCTCTGGAGTTTTTATCTTTACAGTTGTACTCCTCCCAAATGAAATCATACTGGACCAAGTTAGGAATGTTAGCGTAATTTTAAGGAAATGGAGAAATGGAAAAAACATGATACTCCTAGAGATTCTTGAAATCAGCAGACTTTGCAGCCTTCGGACAATTTCTATGGCGGACCTGATGTTAATTTTTCATTGGGTCATTTCCAAATCAAAGTAAACAAGACATTTCTGAATAAAATCCATGATAATTTCATCAGTGATTAGGTAATTCTGTGACAGATTTGTCATCTTAAGTAACTTTGAATTAATACACTAATGAAATATGCATTTAGCTCTTTCCTAAAGGTTTAAAATTTTTATATTAAAATGTTATACTTTGTAGATTCTAAAATGTCTTAAGCACTTTCAGACATCTGTTTCTTAGAAGGCGGAGTAGATATATTCTTCCTGTTTCTTTTCTAGGTACAACTAAAAATTCTGTACATTATACGTAAAACAAACATAAGAAGACTATAAAAGGTGAAGGGAAGAAGGCAGACCACCTGGGACTGAGAATCAAAGGAACAGCAGAGTACTGAGTGTGTGATGTTCCCCTCCAGCGTCCATGTGTTTTCATTGTTGAACTCCCACTATGAGTGAGAACATGCGGTGTTTGGTTTTCTGTTCTTGTGTCAGTTTGCTGAGAATGATGGTTTCCAGGTTCATCCATGTTCCTGCAAAGAACATGAACTTATCCTTTTTTATGGCTGCATAGCATTCCATGGTGTTTATGTGCCACATTTTCTTTATCCAGTCTATCATTGATGGGCATTTGGTTTGGTTCCAAGTCTTTGCTATTGTAAACAGCACTACAATGAACATACATGTGCATGTGTCTTTATAATAGAATTATTTATAATCCTTTGGGTATATAGCCAGTAATGGGATTGTTGGGTCAAATGGTATTTCAATTTCTAGATCTTTGAGGAATTGCCACATTGTCTTCCACAATGGTTGAACTAATTTACACTCCCACGAACAGTGTAAAAGCATTCCTGCTTCTTTACATCCTCTCCAGCATCTGTTGTCACCTGATTTTTTAATGATCACCATTCAAACTGGAGTGAGATGGTATCTCAATTTGCATTTCTCTAAGAACCAGTGATGATGAGCACTTTTTCATATGTTTGTTGGCTGTATAAATGTCTTCTTTTGAGAAGTGTCTTTTCATATCCTTCACCCACATTTTGATGGGGTTGTTTATTTCTTGTAAATTTGTTTAAGTTCTTTGTAGATTCTGGATATTCGTCCTTTGTAAGATGGGTAGATTGCAAAATTTTTTTCCCATTCTGTTAATTGCCAGTTCACTCTAATGATATTTTATTTTGCTGTGCAGGAGCTCTTAAGTTTAATTAGATCCCATTTGTCTATTTTGGCTTTTGTTGCCATTGCTTTTGGTATTTTTATTTTAAAACATAAGGATATTCAGTGGTTACAGGATCATTTGTTGAAAAGTCTTTTCTTACCCCACTGAATTCTATTGGCATATATGTCCAAAAGTAACTGGATATATATGTGTGAAGTGGTGCAATCTCGGCTCACTGCAATCTCTGTCTCTTGGGTTCAAGTGATTCTCCAACCCAGCCTCTCAACTAGCTGGGATTATAGGTGCGGGCCACCATGTCCAGCTAATTTTTGTATTTTTAGTAGAGATGGGATTTCACCATGTTGTCCAGGTTGGTTTCAAACTTCTGAACCCAGGTGATCTGTGCATCTCAACCTCCCAGAGTGCTGGGGTTACAGGCCTGAGCCACGACGTGGGCCAAAACTAAACGTATTTGATTCTAGTCGACGTTAGAGAGTTGATGGTAAACCTGGTACCCTGCTGGTGGTAAAGTAAGTAGAAAAATCCTGCATAGAAAGAAAATCTAATTATGCTTTAAGAACCATTTAAAAGTTTATACATTTTAATCCAGTAATTCCACTTTATTTTTATTCTTGATATGGCATAGCTGCATTCAAAATAGCACTCCAATTTTTAATGAGAAAAAAATCAACACTAAGAAAATGGTGAAAGAAATTTGGTATAGCCCACACCACTGAAATGTTACGGCTGTTAAAAATAATAAGAGAGAAATTATTTGCAAGGAGAGATGGTAATTACAATAGGAGAAATAGAATAAAAATTTGGGAAAAATTCTGTGAATAATGACCTAGAAGCACATCGAACAAAGTCTATGTGGTAGCCCTTACCAAATTTTGTTTGTTTCATTCTTTTTTTTTAAATTATTATATTTTTAGTTCTGGGGTACATGTGCAGATAGTGCAAGATTGTTACATAGGTATACACATGCCATGGTGGTTTGCTGCATCCATCCCCCTGTCATCTACAATAGGTATTTCTTCTAATGTTAACATAGCTGTTTCCTGTCTGCTTGTGCTGCAGTTATACTTTTGTCTTCCTGTTAGTCAGCTTTTGGACAGTCTCTCATATTCCCAAACTGATGGTGGCCAACTGCCACCATAATGAAAAACATCCTGACCACAGGAACTAAAATTTTACTAAGATCTATTTCTCCCTGTGATTGGATGTAGATGCTATTTTCCATTAATTCTTTGTAATTTTCTAGGAGTTTCATAAGCCCTATATTTTCCAAAATCCAGTTGTATTTCTAAGCAAGTTAGCCACTGAATAAATTCTTGATCCTAAATATTTATCATTAGCAGATAATAAAAACAAACATGACTCCTTCTGTCTTATTTTCTATAAATACCCTTTATGCCCGTGGATTCCCATTAGATTTGGAAACTAAAGAAGTTCACAAGTAAGCAGAGTGCTTTCTGAAGTGAAAGATGAAATTATCTTTGTATTTATTTTATCCTTGAAATAATATTGCAACACTGTTAACAATAGTTTTCTTTTTAATAGAAGTTGAGCACATTCAGTATTTCTAAAATGAAACATTAAAGTTTATTATATATAGGTCTCTATAAGAAACTTTTCAGAATAACTTTTAAAAAGGCATCAAATGTCGTCCATAAGATGTACTTGAAAGTTCAGCCAATATCAGTATTTTCACTTTGAAGCTATTGCTGTTTCTTCAAATATTTATGTGTTTCTCACACGTATCACCAGTTCTGACTAAAACAAAGTTGTTTCTCTTTTAAAGTGAGATAACTGGTTAGGACTGATAGTGGCTTAGAATTTGTGGTTTTCTTTAAAAAGAAAATAGATATTATTCTAGTAGCAACCTTCTTTCAGTAGCTGGAAATCCTGAGTTGGAACCAGAAAGAAGTTAAATCTTTTAAACATGGAAAAATATGTAACTGCACAAACACAGGTCTTAATTATCAGTCAAAAATCAGTAAGTGGTTCACTTTGGAGTAAAATGAGAGACAGGGAAGGGATATGACGAAGACATATTTTCACTGTCTACAACTTGATTTTGTTTTATGTGGGTATATATATTATTGAAATGACTATGCATATACATAGATTATTTGAAAAATATACCAAAATAAATAAAACTATTGTCTGAGATAAGACTTTCTTCTTTATACCATTTATTTTTCTTTAAAAAAAAGTTTGTATTTAAGGAAAATTCCATTTGGGAATGTTTTAAGGAAAAAATGTTCTTAACTTTCAATGATTTATTACCATGCCTGCCACTGGGTTCGGTATGTTTAGGAATCTGCAAGTAGTTATGGGGCTGCCAGTTTGCTTTACCAGTTGTTATTGATCTGCAGAGCATGTACCATGAGTAAGTCATAAAACATCACCAGGACTTACTTGCTTTTGTAAAAAAAATGGAACTCATGATTCTTATTGATTTCTTGACCATGGAGGGTATTATAAATAATTTATCAAATATCTTTTGAAATTATTATTGTTTTACCTGGCAAGAAGGCAAAAATGTAATCATTGTTATCATAGTAGACCATAAAGTTAAAAAAGTGCCAATCCAAAAAGTAAGTTATTATGACTATAAAGTTTAAATTGGTTATAGGTCGAGAATATAAAGATGATATTTATACTGTTGACTTAGAATTTTGTAAGACCAAAGGAAATATAAGAGCAAGAGCTGTAGCTACTTCTAAAGATAAATATCATGAATAAACTAGCGTAATCAGAGGAATGGCAGCAGCAAGTATTCAAAACCTTAAACCAGGCCATGCTGCTAATGTTTCACCAGCATGACATTATTCCAAAACCTCAGTGTCATGAGTTCCACTTTAGCTTCTTTTTAACATTTCTGTTTATAATTATTTAAACATGAAAACCCTGTGTGTGTGTGTGTCAAATGCAGAATTGTAGTCTACCTGCCATTAGATGTCCACAGGCAGCTGTAATCAGCCCATAGAAACCTAAATACCATCTCTCTGACCATGGTGTTCCCCAAAGCGCAACATTTTAAGTGTAAATTCTGTTATCTATTTGTGTAACCAAAATACAAACATCTCCTAAAAATGCTACTGACCACTTAGAAATTGGTTGTGACCAAAGTATATTTTGTTGAAAAATATTGACATGGTATCACTTCAGTTCTTGGCTTGGGAATTAAAACTTGAAGGAGATACTTTATGAATGGAGTAGAAAATTCCAAGAGTTATTAAACTCCCTTGAGCTTACATTTCACAATAACCTTAAGGTATTTTTTTTTTCAGATGGAAGCTCTTTCTGTCACCCAGGCTGGAATGCAGTGCTGTGATTTCAGCTCACTGCAACCTTCACCTCCCAAGTTCAAGTGATTCTCCTGCCTCAGCCTCCTGAGTAGCTGGGACTATGGGCACATGCCACTACATCTGGCTAATTTTTGTATTTTTAGTAGAGACGGGGTTTCACCACATTGGCCAGGATGGTCTTGAACTCCTGAACTTGTGATCCACCTGCCTCAGCCTCCCAAAGTGCTGGCATTACAGGCGTGAGCCACCATAATCAGCCATAAAATGTTCTATATTAGGACAACTAATTCAAAAATTACTGTGCTTAGCATTAAATATTTAGAAAAAAAAGACACCATCACTACCCTTAAGAAGTTTATAACGTATCAGCCAGAAGTGATATTAGATAATAATATAACAAAAGATACATAAAAATAGCATCCAACCAAGACTACAGACAATGGGGAAAGAGAGGAAAGTTTCCTAGAAGTGAAAATTGAGAAACATATGGAAAAGAGCCAGTCAAAGAAGAAAAGATGGGAAAAACGTATTCTAGGTAGAAAATGTAGTATAAAATGATATGGATAAAACCTGGAGAATGATTGCTCAGGAAACTGCACGAAGGGTAGGTGGCAATGGAAGAAGAATAACATATCATTGATTACTTGCAAAAGTAAGCTGGGATAGGCCATGAATGGCAAGGTATGTGTGAAAATCTACTGTCAAGCTGGAAGAGTTCTGATAAGGCCATCAGAAATGGCATAGAGAAGCATGTGTGTATTCAGGGGACTAGGTATACTCTTGAATGCTGAAAGAACACCTACTCTAACCTAATGATAAAGAAAGCAACATGCCTGCAGTACAAAGAAGCAAGCCTTTTTTTCTGCTTGGTAGCCCAATTGCTAACCGCCAAATCTACTCTTTTCATAAGTATATCCTTTGAGCTGCTCATTTTCTGACTTTATGTAGGGGGAGTTAGGAAAAGGATCTAGCTCCTGTTGTTGCTCTTGTTTAGTTTTATTTTGGTCTGGAAATAGTATTCCTTAAAAGAAGAATACAGAAGACCTATTCAAGTGGTAAGGTAATGATTAGATAATTGGTTTAGCTTTTTTGGAGATATCTTTGGGAAATAGAATTATGTACATTTAATAAACGCAGACATATATAAATCTGTGTTGAGTAACACATGGTAGAATAGGTAGATGATAACATGTATAAATAATGTTTACTATCATGGAAGTATGTAAGATTAACCCAAGAGGATCAGCATTCTGAAAAATGATAATGGTTATTATATAACTGAATAAGGAAGTGCCTTTACAGTTGAGGAAAAAGTAGACAAAAGGATAAGGAGAAATGGAAAAAAGGAGAAGAAAAACCAGAAGAGAGTCATGTGCTAGAAATCAATAGAAAGAAAACTTTCTTAAGCTATTTCATGAAATAGGCAATGACAAGATGTACTTTTTGGTAAAATGAATAAACTCTGACAAATCTATGTCCCATGGATTAAATTTTCCACTACACATAGAGGTCAAGTAAATTATGAAAGTACTTTTTATGATAGTTACAAGAGCAATTTCATTAAACTGTTAAGATAAATGTAGCAAGGTAGAATGGCATGCAGAGGTGCACAGAGGGTTAAGCGGCATATGGTGTTACTCTTAAGTTTTTTTTTTAATGTACGAATTAATGAAACCAGAACAGAGAAGAAATAGCTGTGAGAATATGTGTGTGTGTGTGTGTGTGTGAGAGAGAGAGAGAGAAAGAGAGAGAGAGAGGAATACTCAGTAGAAAACTAGAATTATGAAAGAGGAGATAATTAATTTGTATTAATTTAACAAATAGTAATACGAACATTATGAAAGACAAAGACAATATTTTTCATTTTGTTTTAGTTTAATCTACAGATACAGGACCTTTCTAACAAATTTCAGATCGTCTCTTCCAACTTTATTTTTAAAATAAATATGTCAGAAGCATGGCTTCGTACCTGATATCTTCAGATTATTCATTTTTACTCTAATAAGAATGGTCTTCATTACATGTATGTCTATACATATCTGTATATGTATACAAATACACATCTATATTTACAATATATAATATGTGGAAAATACACTTTCAAAAAATACATTTGAATCTTTACTACAGAATTACTATTTATGGCAAATTTCAAGGTAGTTTTAATAGATAACTGAAGGACCATGAATCTAAACAAAATATTTTGAGGATTGCCTTCAATTTTCAGGGACTACTCTAAAGACTTAATTAACTAAATGATCCACATACAAAATTTTATTTATAAGTAACACCCCTCCACAAAAGTAGGCATTATATTATAAAATCCAAGTGCAGCAATATGGATGGAGAAGCTATTGACTTGCCCGATTGCCCTGGCCACAACTTCCAATACTATGTTGAATAGGAGTGGTGAAAGAGGGCATCCTTGTGCTGGTTTTCTAAGGGAATGTTTCCAGTTTTTCCCCATTCAGTATGATGTTGGCTGTGGGTTTGTCATAGATTGTTCTTATCATTTTGTGATACATTCCATCGATACCTAGTTTATTGAGATTTTTTAGGATAAAGGGTTGTTGAATTTTGTTGAAGGCCTTCTCTGCATCTATTGAGATATCATGTGGTTTCTGTCTTTGGTTCTGTTTATGTGATGGATTACATTTATAGATTTGCTTGTGTTGAACCAGCTTTGCATCCCAGGAATGAAGCTGACTTGATAGTGATGGATAAGCTTTTTGATGTGCTGTTGGACTCGGTTTGCCAGTATTTTATTGAAGATTTTCAAATCAGTGTTCATCATGGATATCGGCTTGACATTTTTGTTTTTAGTTGTGTCTCTGCCAGATTTTGGTATCAGGATGATGTTGGTCTCATAAAATAAATTAGGGAGGATTCCCTAGTTTCAGAAGGAATGGTACCAGCTCCTCTTTGTATCTCTGGTAGAATTCGGCTGTGAACCCATCTGGTGCTGGACTTTTTTTGTTGGGTAGGCTATTAATTCTTGCCTCAATTTCAAACCTTGTTATTGGTCTATTCAGGGATTCAACTTCTTCCTGGTTTAGTCCTGGGAGGGTGGAACTATCCAGGAATTTATCCATTTCTTTCTTGATTTATTGGTTCATTTGCATAGAGGTGATTATAGTAATCTCTGATGGTAGTTTGTATTTCTGTAGGATTGGTGGTGATATCCCCTTTAACATTTTTATTGCATCCATTTGATTCTTCTCTCTTTTCTTTTCTTTTTTGTTAGTCTGTCTAGTGGTCTATCTATTTTGTTGATCTTTTCAAAAAACCATCTCCTGGATTTATTGATTTTTTTGAAGAGATTTTTTTTTGGTCTCTATCTCCTTCAGTTCTGCTCTGATCTTAGTTATTTCTTGTCTTCCACTAGTTTTTGAATTTGTTTGATCTTTCTCCTCTAGTTCTTTTAATCATGACATTATGGTGTCAATTTTAGATCTTTCCTCATTTCTCTTGTGAGCATTTAGTACTATAAATTTCCTTCTAGACACTGCTTTAAATGTGTCGCAGAGATTCTGGTATGTTGTATCTCTGTTCTTACTGGTTTTGAAGAACATCTTTATTTCTGCCTTCACTTCATTACTTATCCAATAGTCATTCAGGAGCAGGTTGTTCAGTTTCCATGTAGTTGTGCGGTTTTAAATGAGTTTTTTAATCCTGAGTTCTAATTTGATTGCACTGTGGTCTGAGAGACTATTTGTTATGATTTCCATTCTTTTCGATTTGCTGAGGAGTGTTTTACTTCCAACTATGTGGTCAATTTTAGAATTAGTGTGATGTGGTGCTGAGAAGAATGTATATTCTGCGGATATGGGGTGGAGAGTTCTGTAGATGTCTATTAGGTCCGCTTGGTCCAGACCTGAGTTCTAGTCCTGGATATCCTTGTTAGTTTTCTGTCTTGTTGATCTGTCTAATATGTCTCAATAGATGCAGAGAAGGCTTTTGACAAATTTCAACAGCCCTTTATGCTAAAAGTTCTCAATAAAGTAGATATCGATGGAACATATCTCAAAATAATAAGAGCTATTTGTGACAAATCCACAGCCAATATCATACTAAATGGGCAAAAACTGGAAGCATTCCCTTTGAAAACTGACACAAGACAAGGATGCCCTCTCTCACCACTCTTATTCAACATAGTACTGGAACTTCCGGCCTGTGCAATCAGGCAAGAAAAAGAGGTAAAGGGTATTCAGTTAGGAAAAGAGGAAGTCAAATTGTTTCTATCTGCAGATGGCATGATTGTATATTTAGAAGACCCCATCATCTCAGCCCAAAATTTCCTTAAGCTGATAAGCAACTTCAGCAAAGTCTCAGAATAAAAAAATCTATGTGAAAAAATCACAAGCATTCTTATATACCAACAACAGACAAACAGAAAGCCAAATCGTAAGTGAGATCCCATTCACAATTGCTACAAAGAGAGTTAAGTACCTAGGAATACAACTAACTAGAGATGTGAAGGACCTCTTCAAGGAGAACTACACACCACTGCTCAAGGAAATAAGAGAGGAAACAAACAGATGGAAAAATGTTCCATGCTCATGGTTAGGAAAAATCAATATCTTGAAAATGGCCAAACTGCCCAAAGTAATTTATAGATTCAATGCTATCTCCATCAAGCTACCATTTACTTTCTTCACAGAATTGGAAAAGAACCACCTTAAAGTTCATTCAAAACCAAAAAAAAAGCCTGCATAGCCAAGGCAATCCTAAGCAAAAACAACAACAACAAAAAAACAAACAAAAAAGCTGGAGGCATCACGCTACCTGACTTCAAACTATACTACAGGGCTACTGTTATCAAAACAGCATGGTACTGGTACCAAAACAGAGATATAGACCAATGGAACAGAGCAGAGGCCTCAGAAATAACACCATACATCTGCAAACACTGGATCATTGACAAACCTGACAAAAACAAGCAATGGGAAAACGATTTTCTATTTCATAAATGATGTTGGGAAAACTGACTAGCCATATGCAGAAAGCTGAAATCAAATGCCTTCCTTACACCTTAACAAAAATTAACTCCAGATGGATTAAAGGTTTAAACATAGACCTAACATCATAAAAACCCTAGAAGAAAACCTAGGCAATACTATTCAGGACATAGGAATGGGCAAGGACTTCATGACCAAAACACCAAAGGCAATGGCAGCAAAAGCCAAAATAGACAAATGGGATCTAATTAAACTTAAGCGCTTCTGCACAGCAAAATAAACTATCATTAGTGTGAACTCGCAATCAACAGAATGGCAAAAACTTTTGTAATCTACCCATCTTACAAAGGACTAATATCCAGATCTACAAAGAACTTACACAAATTTACAAGAAAAAACAAACAACTGCATCAAAAAGTGGGCAAAGGATATGAACAGACACTTCTCAAGAGAAGATACTTATGCAGCTTACAAACATATGAAAAAAAGCTCATCATCACTGGTCATTAGAGAAATGCACATTGAGATATCATTTCACACCAGTTAGAATGAGGATAATTAAAAAATCAGGAGACAACAGATGCTGGAGAGGATGTGGAGAAATAGGAATGCTTTTACACTGTTGGTGGAGTGAAAATTAGTTCAACCATTGTGAAAGACAGTTTGGTGATTCCTCAAGGATCTAGAATCAGAAATATGATTTGACTCAGCAATCTTATTACTGCATATATGTTCAAAGCTTTATACATCATTCTTTTATAAAGACAACTACACACTATAAAGACAATAGCAAAGACTTGGAACCAATCCAAATGCCCATCAATTATAGACTGGATAAAGAAAATGTGACATATATACACCATGGAATACTAGGCAGCCATAAAAAGGGATGAATTCATATCCTTTTAAGGGGCATAGATGAAGCTGGAAACCATCATTCTCAGCAAACTGACACAAAAACAGAAAACCAAACACCACGTATTCTCACTTTTAAGTTAGTGTTGAACAATGAGAATACATGGACACAGGGAGGGGAACATCACACACTGGGGCCTGCTGCGGGGTGGGGCACTAGGGAAGGGATAGTAGGGAGTAGGGGGACTGGGGAGGCATAACATTAGGAGAAATACCTAATGCAGATGACGAAGTGATGGATGCAGCAAACCACCATGGCACACGTATACCTATGTAACAAACCTGCACGTTCTGCTCATGTACCCCAGAACTTAAAATATAGTAAGCAAAAACGATGAGTTTGTGTCCTTTGTAGGGACGTGCATGAACTTGGAAACCATAATTCTCAGCAAACTGACACAAGAACACAAAGTCAAACACCGCATGTTCTCACTCACAGGCGGGTGTTGAACAATGAGAACACATGGACACAGGGAGGGGAGCATCACACACTGGGGTCTGTTGGGGGGAAATAGGGGAGGGACAGTGGGGAGTGGGGAGTTGGGGAGAGAGAGCCTGGGGAGAAATGCCAGATATAGGTGAAGGGGAGGAAGGCAGCAAATCACACTGCCCTGTGTGTACCTATGCAACGATCTTGCATGTTCTTCACATGTACCCCAAAACCTAAAATGCAACAAAAAATTTAAAAAAAAAAATGAAAACAAAACATTTTCTCCCATTCTGTAGGTTGTCTCCTTATTCTGTTGATAATTTCTTTTGTGGTTAGAAGCTCATTAGTTTGGATTCCAGTCATCCATTTTTGCTTTTGTGGCAATTGCTTTTGGTGTCTTTGTCATGAAATCTTTGCCAGTGCCTATGTTCTGAATAGTATTGTCTAAGTTATCTTCTAGCGTTTTATAGTTTTTTGGCTTTACATTTAAGTCTTTAATGCATCCAAAGTAGATTTTGTATGAGGTGTGAGGATGGGGTCCAGTTTAAATTTTCTGCATATAGCTAGCCGGCTCTCCCAGCGCCACTTATTAAATAAGAAATCCTTTACCCACTGCTTGTTTCTGCCAAATCTGTCCAAAGTCAGATGGTTGCAGATGTGCAGACTTATTTCTGGATTTTTTATTCTGCTTCATTGGTTTATGTTTCTGATCTTGTCCCAGTATCATGCTGTTTTGGTTACTGTAGCCCTGTAGTATAGTTTGATATTATTAAGTCCACTAATGGTTGATAAATGGTTTACTCACCTATAGCAGAAATCAGAGCACCCAAAGAGAAAATATAGAATAAGTTCCCCCAGGAAAAGAACTCTGTTTTTTATTTATGTATGTCTAGTAGCAATATGTATCCTGAAATTTACTATATAATCGATAAATAACTATGAAAAGTATTTTTGAATTTTCTGGGAAATAATGTACAGTATGCAGCAAGAATCATAAAAATGTTCATGTTTTGATCTAGTAACATCATTTCTGGAAATTTATTTTAAGTAATAATCCAACAGGAAAGAAACTGTTATCTATAAAGATGTTAAGCACAACACATTCATAATAGCTAATAACAAGCATTAGCAAATGACAAGAAATAGGGGTATAAGTAAGTAAAAAAGAAGATATTTGTCTATGCTATGACATAATTTGTTACAACCAGAAATAGTAGTTATAGAAGCAAAATAGTAATAAGGATAAATAAATATTAATGTTAGTAAAGAAATTTTATATATGCTATCATTACAACTATAAAGAATGATACACTATTTTACATTTAGTATAAGAAATGTAAACAATGAAAACCATTTCATTTGGTAAGCTGAAAGATTATGAGTGATTTCATAAGCATTTCGGTTAATTGTATTGGAATGGTATGTGTATCATAAATTATTCTTTTTAGAAATTAATGATGTCTCATTTAACAATTTCAAATCACTATAAATGTGAGATATCGTTAAATAAGATCGAATTTTCCTCAAATGAAAATATATAAATCTGATCTAAAAGAGGAAGTTTAAAAAAAGAAATAAAAAAATATCATAATTAATTCCTAGATTCCCAATCATTTTCACAAACAAACATCAGCAGATATTCTTGCAACTTACTCACAAATAGCTCTAAATGCTAGCGCACTTTCAAACGAAAAGAATTCAAGAAAATAAAATATTTCTGTCTCCCCACCCTCCCTCCCTTTCCTCTTGCACTTAGCACAGAAGAATGTAGAAATGTGTTTGAGATTTTTGTCACTGAATTTCCCACCTGTTTCATGACATGCCAACATAAACACATAAGGACTCACATACCATTTGCCCACCCCATACACACATGCATATAAAATAACTCAAATCACAGTATCCAGTGAAACTAAAGAAAGAAGCAGATGGATTTCAGTATAAAAATTAAAGATCAAATCAGTCTTACAGAGAACAGTATAATGCCTATTTTGCTAGTGAACATTTGTTGAATAAATGTCTGTACGCTGTCTGTGTGCAGAATTTGGTCTGTGCCTGCCCTGCTTTCTTTATAGCTAGAAGCAGGGCTGAGGAAGTAGCAAACTCCTACTGTAGAATGACTACCATTACCTATCGAAAGATGAAACCTAGGATTATCAATTGCCTAATTAGCTTGAGTCAGTTTCCAACATCTGAGAAATAATGATAATTTAAAAGACATATAGAGAAAAAGAAGCCCACATTGATGACAAAGATATAAGGAAAACATGAATTTTCATGAAATATAAAAGTATATTCTTTAAGAAGTAAATGGAGGTGGAGGTGGGACAGGCAAAGAAGAAAGAAGTGAGGACAGCAAGTCCAGAGAAAGAGCTCAAGAACTTCTCATGACAAAAGAGTTAAAGACGTTGGTAGAATGCAAAGGGAGTGTGGGTAGCAGGGTCTTTGTCTTATGTTTTATATGAGAGGATATGTTGACCTGAATGTTTCATTCAGTAAGAAAAGGATCAAGTCGAGAAGGAGCGGATCATAATTCAAAGCAAAGTAGTCAACAGATAAAGCAAGGCCCCCTGAGAAGATAAGGAGGTTTCCAGCAGCACAGCTGAATGAACTAGTCCTCAATGGAATAATTATTCCTACCAGAAAGACTGAAGAGAATAAGGATGAGGTGGCCCCACTGATTTGTTTGTGGATATGAAAAGCAAGAACTTGAGTGAAAGTGTGAAAGAAAAGGAAGAGTCTGAATCATGAAGAGAATGGTAAGACTTTGGAGTTTTTGTTGAAGGCAACAAGATAGGAGCATTTGGAAAACAAGAAAGAGAATGAAATAGGTAGAGGACTTATCAGGACAGAGAGGCCATGAATTTGTAAAGAGGCCAAATTGCATGGTTTTGCAAATTCTCCAGCACTGTTTAAATGGGGAAGGCAGACTGTTGCATAGATCAAGAACTAGGACTTTGCAGGACAGTTATAAAATAGAAAAAGCAAAGGAAATGAAGATTTAAAAGGTCCTCTTGAAAGAATAAATCAAGTGATTAACTGTAAAATCTTAACATTGAATTAAAAGATCTTTGGTTGAATAAATATGTAAGTAATTTCTGACCATAAGCTGCCCAGGTACAGTAGCACAGCTCCAAGATCATCACCATCATCATCAAGTAAAAAGGATAATTATTTGTACTGTGAGAGAAATAGTGAATTGAGCATTAACTTTGTAGAAATTATGCTAGTGTTTTTATTCAGTACAAATAAAAATGTGACCTTCTTTCCATCCTTTAAAAAATATAAATGTCTTCTCTATTTAGAGAGTAGATAAACATGTGATAAAGTGTGACAGAGATGCCAGTTGCCCATAGCAGCCTCTCTATTAAAGGAAAAGCATTTTTGAGAGATTTGGGGTACAGCTAATTTTACTTCTGAGTTAGTCCAAACCTAAACCATATAAGGTAAGTCATTTGTCTCAACTGGCCCTATGGAACATGAGGACACTTTAGGTTGTTTGGAATTAAGCAGCCATATGGAGCTTGTAGTGAGCTTACAACTGAGACAGATGGCAGCAGAATGGAGCCAGCCTTGTGGCTGATAAACACCCCAGTGACCATCAGCAGCCAATTAAGAGTTAAGACAAGAGAGAAATGTCATTTTAACTCCTGTAAAATTTATCTGGTAGAGGCATCCTTGCTGCCTTTCATAAGCTTGCTTCTTGGTCTATGACTTATACTGAAGCCAGAGGAAATGTTTTCCTGACTTCCTCTTATAGAAAGGGTCTGAATTCTTGTCCAGTTCTTAGGATGTTGAGGAATCAAATTTCTGCTTCTACTTGGGGAAAGCTTAGCAAACTAGATTAGCTCCAGTACTTTTCTCAGCAAACTCTAGATAAAATACACCTTTAACTCACAGAATAGATTTATATCCCCAAGACTCATTCATTCTGTAAGCAAGTTCTGCAAATGCACTTTCTACCAATCACTCTGTAGCTCTTAAGGCACAAAATGAAAGTCATAGTTCTTGTTTTCAAAGAAGTCATGAAAGGAGACTGACAAGTAAACCAGAATTACAACACAACAGAGTGAGTATTCTCATAGAAATGTAGTACTCTGTGAGCACAGATGTAGGCTAGCTCTCCACCCTGACTAATTGGGACGGTCTTCTGAAGGAAGAATTGTCTGTGCAGAGTCCTGAAGGATGAGTGTAGATAGTTAGAAAGAAGATGAGGGAGGCAGGCAAGTATTTGACTTGATAGATATATCAACTGCAAAAGCAAATAAAGCAAGAAGCAGCATCATTTAAAGAGGGACGTAGCAGAACACACTGTGGCTATAACATAAGGCATATGAAAGTGTGTTGGAAATGGAGGTTGGATAGGTTTGCAAGAGCCAGGCCTGAATGCCTTGAGTGGTAGTCCTGGCTATTTGACCTTCACAGTCTGACGTAGTGAAGAGCTATTGCTAGGGTTACCTAAAAATGAAGTTGTCAGATCTGGATCTGTCTATCTAACTATCTGTCTATCCATCTGTCTGTCTGTCTGTCTATATCTGTAGGGGACAGATGTAGAAATGCGCAAGGAGGATTGAGACTATGGGAGGAAAGATGGTGCAAGAACACCACAGGAAGAACAATTAGGGGGCTACCTCTGTTGCCTAAGCTAGAAATGTGATGAAAACATGAACTTCTGTGTTTGAGAAGAGATAAGAGATTGTGGAGAAGGTAAAGATAATTTAAGAAAAATCAAAGTTTAGCATTAATAAGTATTGGTAACATATTGTGTTCAGAGTTAAGGAAGAGCAGGAGTCTAGGATAATCTTAGGCTTTGGTTTGTGGGTTGACCATTCACAAAAATAGGTGTGGTATGCAGATTAACAGCGCTCTCCAAATATGTTTGTTTTCTAATTTCAGAACCCTATGTATATGTTAGATAACATAGCAAGAGGAAATAAAGAATGTACATGGAATTAAGGTTGCCAATCAACTCACCTTAAAACCACTTCCTTTCAAGTGGAAGAGGAAGGCAGTTTTTAAACTGCAGCCTCTATCTGAGGGAGCTCTGTGAAACAGAACATCCAATAAAATAAATATGGACATAAAGACAGTAATCAGAGGGGGCTCCTTCAGAACCCAGGAGTGTACTAAAATTGAAGCCAGTTGAATAAACCCACCTTATACCACTCAAGGGCATAAAAGAACATAAAAGCAAGCAAGCAAGCTAACAAACAACAACAATAACGAACAAACACACAAAACCCAAAGGACAAGAAAGAATATCAAATATCCAAAGACTGAAAGAATATCAGCCCACACAGATGAGAGAAAACCAGTATAAGAAATTTGGCAACTCAAAAAGCCAGAGTGTCTTCTTACTTCCCAACAAATGTACTAGTTCCCCAGCAATGGTTCTTAACCAGACTGAAGTGGCTGCAATGTGAGAAACAAAATTCAGAATATGGATAGGAATGAACATCACCAACATTCAGGGAAAAGTCAAAACCCAATTCAAGAATCTAAAGAATATAATATTTTTAAAAGTATTAAAATAAACTAATACGGTTAGAAAACCAACCTCAAGAATTTCATAATTATAAGTATTAACAGTAAAATCAACCAAGCTAAGAGAAGAATCTCAGAGCTTGATGACCAGCTCTCTAAAATAACTCAGTCAGACAAAAACAAAGAAAAAGCAATGAAGAATAAGTAAAACCTCAGAATAATATAGGATTAGACAAAGAGATCAAATATATGACTCACTTGTGTCCCTAAAAGAGAAAAAAAGCAAACAACTTGGAAAATGTATTTGAGGATATCATCTACAAAAATTTCCTCAACTTCTCCAGAGATGCCAAAATTCAAATCCAGGAAATTTAGAGAACCCCTCCAAAATACTACACAAGACCACCATCCCCAGGACACATAGTCATAAGATTCTCCAAGGTTAAAATGAAAGAAAAAATATAAAAGGCAGCTAGAAAGAATAGGCAGGCCACCTACAAAAAGAACCCCATTAGGTTAATAGTGGACCTTTCAGAAGAAACCCTACAAGCCAGAAGAGACTGGAGGCCTATTTCCAGCATTCTTCAAGGAAAGAAATTTCACCCAAGAGTTACGTATCAAGCTAATTTAAGCCTCCTAAGCAAAGGAGAAATCTGATCTTTTTCAGACAAGCAAATGCTAAGGGAATTCACTACCACCATATCTGCCTTACAAAAGGTCTTTAGGGGAATGCTAAATATTAAAAGAAAAGACTCTACTGGGCACCATATAAACACACTGAAGTACATAGACAGGTGACACTATAAAACAACTATTCAATCAAGTCTGCATTATAACCAGCTAACAACACAATGACAGGATCAGAGCTACGAATATCAATATTAATCTTAAATTTAAATGGGCTAAATACTCCTAGTTAAAAGGCAGTATGACCTAAGTGTACACTTTCTATAAGAGACTCGTCTCACATGCAATGACACCCATAGACTCAAAGTAAAGGGATTGAGAAAAAACTACTAAGCAAACAGATAAAAGCAGGAGTTGCTATTCTAATTTCAGACAAAGCAGATTTTAAACCAACAATGATTTAAAAAGACAAAGATTGTTACAATATGGTAAAAAGTTCAATTCATCAAGATCTAACTAAATATGTGTGTATTCGGCACAAGAGCACTCAGATTCATAAAGCAAATGCTTAGAGACCTACAAAGAGAATTATATAACTTCACAACAATAGTTGGAGATTTCAACACCTCACTGACAGTATTAGACACACCACTGTGGCAGAGACTAACAAAGATATTGGGAAATGAATTCAAAATTAGACCAAATAGGCCTAACAGATATCTACAGTACTCACCACCCCAAAACAACAGAGTATATACATTCTTCTCTTTAGCACATAGCACACACTCTAAAATGAACCACACAACTGGTCATAAAACAATCCTCAGCAAATTTTTAAAAAGTCCGAAATCATACCAAATGCCCTCTTAAAACACAGCACAAGAAAAATAGAAATTACTACTAAGAAAATTGCTCACAACCATACAATTACATGGAAATTAAAGAACCTGCTCCTGAATCACTTTGGGGTAAACAATGAAATTAAGGCAGAAATAAGAAATTCTTTGAAACTAATGAGTACAAAGATACACTATACCAGAATTTCTGGGACACAGCTAAACAATGTAAAAAGGGAAGTTTATATAACATTAAATTCCCACATCAAAAAGTTAGAATGATGTCAAATTGACACCTTGAGGCACTAGAGAAAAAAGAGCAAACAAACCACAAAGCTAGCAGAATACAAGAAATAACCAAAATCATGACTGAACTGAAGCAAATTGAGGTGCAAAAAAAAAAAATTAATGGATCAAAGAGTTGGTTATTTGAAAAAAAATTAAATTGATAGACTGTTAGCCAGATTAAAAAAAATAAACTCAGAATGCCAAACGGGATATTACCACTGACCACACAGAAATACAAAAAAAGGCTCTGAGACTACTATGAACACCTCCATGCACACCCATGCACACAATCTATATAATCTAGAAGAAATGGATAGATTCCCAGAAACATACAACTTCCCAAGGAAGAAATTGAATCTCTGAACAGACCAATATGATTCCCCAAGTTGAATCACTAATAAAAAGCCTACCAACCAGAAAAAGCCCAGGATCAGATGGATTCACAGCCAGATTTTACCAGATGTGTAAAAAGCTGGTACCATTCCTACTGAAATTATTCCCCAAAAAATTAGGAGGAAAAACTTCTTTCTAACTCATTCTATGAGGCCAGTATTATTCTGATACCAAAGCTTGGCAGAGACACAACAAAAAAAGAAAACTTCAGGCCAATATCATTGATGAACATAGATGCAAATATCTTCAGCAAAATATGAGCAAACCAAATCTAGCAGCACATCAAAAAGCTAATCCACCATGATCAAGTAGGCTTTATCCCTGGTATGCAAGGTTGGTTTAACATTCACAAGTCAATAAATGTGATTCACCATGTAAACAGAACTAAAAACAAAAACCACATTATCATCTCAATAAATGCAGAAAAGACTTTTAATAAAATTCAATATTCTTTCATGTTAAAAACCCTCAACAAAGTAGGCTTTAAAGGTGAATACCTCAAAATAATAAAAGCTATCCATGACAACCCACAGCTAACATCACATTGAATGAGCAAAGGCTGGAAGCATTCCCCTGAGAACCAAAACAAGACAAGAATGCCCATGCTCACTACTCCTATTCAAAATAACATTGGAAGTTATAGACAGAGCAATCAGGCAAGAGAAAGAAAGGAAAGGCATCCAAATGGGAAAAGAGGAAGTCAAATTATCTTTCTTCACAGATGATACAATTCTATATCTAGAAAACCCCATAGGCTCTGCCCAAAAGCTCCTTAAGCAGATATATAACTTCAGCAAAGTTTGCATAGATCATCTAGCTAATGGTCTATCAATTTTATTTATTTATTTCAAATAACCAAATCTTTGATCCATTGATCTTTGTATTATTTTTTCTGTATCTCCATTTCATTCAGTTTAGTCATGATTTTGGTTATTTCTTGAGGATACAAAAACAATGTATAAAAATCAGTAGCATTTCTATATACCAACACTATCCAATCTAAGAACCAATTCCATTCAAACCAAAAAATTCGATTCACCATAGCCACAAAAAGAATAAAATACTTAGGAATACAGCTAACCAGAGAGATGAGAGTTCTCTACAAAGAGAGTTACAAAACATCTTTAAAATAAATCAAGAGATGACACATACAATGGGAAAACATTCCATGCTCATAGATAGGAAGACTCAATATCATTAAAGTGGCCTTACTCCTCACAGCAATTTATAGATTCAATGCTATTCCTATCAAACTACCAATGACATTTTTCACAGAATTAGAAAAACACATTTTAAAATTCATATGGAACTAAAAAAGAGCTCAAATAGTTAAGACAATCCTAAGCAAAAATAACAAAGCTGAAGGCATTATGTTACAAGATGTCAAACTACACTATAAGGCTGTAATAAACAAAACAGCATGGTACTAGTACAAAACAGATAGACAAATCAATAGAAAAGAATAGAGAGCAGAAATAAAGTCATACACTTAAAACCATCTGACATTTGACAAAGTCAACAAAAACAAGCAACAGGAAAAGGACTCGCTATTCAATAAATGGTCCTAGGGTAACAGATTAGCCACATACAAAAGATTAGGGCTGGACCCCTTTCTCATACCATATACAAATATCATATCTAGATGGATTAAAGGCTTAAATGGAAACCCTAAAACTATAAAAACACAGGAAGATAATTTAGGAAACATTATTCTCAACATAGGCCCTGAAAAAGATTTTATGAGGATGATGCCAAAAGTAATTGCAACAAAAACAGAAACTGACAAGTCAGACCTACTTAAACTAAAGAGCTTCTGCAAAGCATCAGAAATTATCCACAGAGTAAATAAACAACCTACAGAATGGGAGAAAATATTTTGAAACTATGCTTTGGACAAAAAAATAATATCCAGAGTCTGTAAGGAACTTAAACAAATTTACAAGCAAAAAACAAACAACTCCATTAAAAAGTGAGCAAAGGACATGACAGACACTTTTTTTCCCTCCCCAACCTCCCCACCCCCCACTGTCCTTCCTCTAGCCCCCACCAACAGATCCCAGTGTGTGATGCTCCCCTCCCTGTGTCCATGTGTTCTCATTGTTCAACACCCACCTATGAGTGAGAACATGCGGTGTTTGGATTTCTGTTCTTGTGTCAGTTTGCTGAGAATGGTGGTTTCCAGATTCATCTATGTCCCTACAAAGGACATGAACGTATTGTTTTTGATGGCTGCATAGTATTCCATGGTGTATATGTGCCACATTTTCTTTGTCCAGTCTATCATTGATAGGCACTTGAGTTGGTTCCAAGTCTTTGCTATTGTAAACAGTGCCACAATGAACATACATGTGCGTGTGTCTTTGTAACAGAACGATTTATAATCCTTTGGGTATATACCCAATAATGGGGTTGCTGAGTCAAATGAGATTTCTATTTCTAGGTCCTTGAGGAATAGCCACACTGTCTACCACAGTGGTTGTAATGGAGTATAATTTATACTCCCACCAACAGTGTAAAAGTGTTCCTATTTCTCCACATCCTCTCCAGCATCTGTTGTCTCCAGATGTTTTAATGATCGCCATTCTAACTGGTGTGAGATGGTATCTCAATGTAGTTTTGATTTGCATTTCCCTAATGACCAGTGACAATGAGCATTTTTTCATGTTTGCTGGCCTCATATATGTCTTTTTTCGAAAAGTGGACACTTTTAAAAAAGAAGACATACACATGGCCAACAAGCATACAAAGAAAAGCTCAACAGCACTGATCAGTAGAGAAATGCAAATTAATACCACAATGAATATTATCTCACACCACTCAGAATGGCTATTATTAAAAATTCAAAAACTAGGAGATTCTGGCAAGACTGCAGAGAAAAGACAATGCTTACACACAGCTCATGTGAATGTAAATTTGTTCAGCTAGTGTAAAGGCAGTGTGATAATTTATCAGAGAACTTAAAACAAGTACCATTTTACCTAGCAATACTTTTATTCGGTATATACTCAAAGGAATATAAATTGTTCTACTGCAAAAACACATGCATGCATACGCTCATCACAGTGCTATTTACAAGAGCAAAGTCATGGAATTAACCTACATTTTCATCAACAGTAAACTGGATAAAGAAAATATGGTTCATATCCACCATGAAATGCTACACAGCCATAAAAAAGAATGAAATCATGTCTTTTTCAGCAGGATGAATGGAGCTGGACCATTATCTTAAGTGAACTAATGCAGAAATAAAACCAAATTCCACATGTTCTCACTTACAGGTGGGAGCTAAACATTGAGTACACATGGACACAAAGAAAGGGACAACAGACACCAGGCCCTACTTGGAGGCAGAGGATATGAGAGGATGGAGAGGTTTGAAAAATTACCTATCAGGTACTATGCTTATTACCTGGAAGATGAAATCTTCTATACACCAAACACCTTGACACATAATTTACCTACATAACCAACCCACACCTGTATCCTTGAACTTAAAAGTTAAACAAACAAAAACATAAGTAAACATAGATTGTACACCTTTCACAAAAATGTACTCTTAACTAGATCATAGACCTAAATGATCTAAATTCAAAACTGTAAAATTGTAGGAGAAAACATAGGAGAAAAATCTATGTTATTTTTTGTTTGGTAATGAATTTTTAGGTACAGCATCAAAAGCACTAAAGCAAAAGTAGATAAGTTGTACTTTATAAAAATTAAATACAATGACATTTGGCAAAATTTCCTGCTGTATAAGAAATAGCTACTTAAACTTTTTGTTTAACTCACTACCATGGCTTTAAGGTTGCTGGGTGTTTATTTAATAAAAAATTAATGACAACATATATCCATATAATAATTTTATGGACATATTACTTTAACAAACTTCTTGCTGATGTGTCAAGGATTCTGTCTGTTGTCCAGGAAAGGGCAAGACTTACTACATTCAGGTAGAGAGGAGACACAGAGGCTTAAAATGGTTAAGAGACTGGTTAAGGACATAGAGTTTGTTGATGGCAGAGGTGAATCTATTACTGAAGGCGTCTAACTTCTACCCCAGTGTCCCAAAGAGAAAACTGACTCAGAGTATCAATTTTGCACTTGACTCACTAAAAGTGACAAAGTGTGATAATGGAAGGAGCCATGTCACCAAAAATCCAATTAAACTGTTATTTCGTATACACACCTATTGTATAGGTAGCCCCTACAAATTTTGGAGGAGAAGCCAAAAGACACAGTAAGTTCCACAATAGAAAACATTCCCTTCTATCTATTGCTTTCTATGATTTTAAACTATAATATCAAAGATAAATTCTGGTCCTTCTACCTTCTAGCCATGAGATCTTGGGCAAGTTATTTAACTTTTCTAGGCTGGTATTTATCAATATAATAGGTATTATGCAAATAGCCACTACAAAGTAGTATTGTGAGGATTTAATGCATTAATGCAGTTAAAAGACTCAAAATAGTACCCTGCACATATTAAGTATTTAATTATTGTTAAGTATGGCTTAATTGCCCATGAAAAATAGTTCAGGAAATTCTTTTTAAGGAGTGTAATGAGAGATCACTCAAGTCCAATAAACATTATTTATGTATAACGTTCACTACAGCACACATTCTCAACTCTTTGAAGATCAGCTATTTTTCCTGTTGAGCAATTCATTAGTCATGGTTCTGGTTTTGAGAAACTGCATGTGGAGCTGAAACCTTACCTTTCCCTCCCTAAGAGAACTAATGTCACCCAAGTTCCCACTCTACAGTCACGATCAGATAATTGAAAATGTCATAAAGAAAAAAAATGTTGCTTGAAGGTCTCAAATCCTAGACATGTCTCTGATTCAATTTGGTCAATTATTGTTTTTCTCTTTGTGATACAAGTATATAAATACTGATTCTCTAGCCTAATAAATGAACTGGGTATGAACTCCTTGACGAAGACTCTTTCATTATAGTGATTAATGGGCTGCAAATATTTTGAAATAAAAACCTGAAACCACAAACTAGTCATATAGTTGATTAAATATTTTGTTTGGGTGCTCATATCCAACCTACAGATAACCTTGTGTTGACCCTGTATTCCAAACCGAAAAGGAAAGGCTGAGGTTTGCAAGAGGGCGATTTGTGGTTTGCGTTTGGTCTGTCTGTGAAAAGAGTTGAGGCTCACGATCTTAAAGAGGTTCATCTTCCAAGTCTCTGACCAACTGAGCATGAGGCTCTCACAGAAGCAAGTTGTGACAGCTGGAATTTGGCATCCACAGCTTCTCAGAAAAGGCTGCTGATCCCAGACTGATAGTTTTAAAACCTTAAAAGAAGCCTGTTACCATTCTTGAAATTTGTTTCAGCAGGCGCCAGGGAGGAATGTTACTGCCCCTCATTGCTAGACGGGAGTCTCGTCCCAGCATAACTCTGAGGATCTTCTGGGGTCTGGGCTCCTGCCTCATTCAGAGATTATATTTCCCTGTCGGTGGCAGGATCCTGGCAAAACCACATGCTTTGTTTAAACATATGGAATGAGTGTCAAGATCAGCAAAGGCCCTTAAGGCAAATGTCAAAAGGCCATCACCATTGCTCAGAGAACTGAGCAAAATATACGAAGGACATCCAGTTAGTCTGAATCTTGCAGAAGTAACTTTTAAATCCTTTATAAAAAATTAAGATTTATTTTTCGATTTTGATACATCTTGTCCAGCTTGTAATTTGCTGACTCTCATGCTAAACAAAGCATATATATGCCATTAACTGTTGACTGTAGAATATAAAACTCAATTTGTAGGTGATGCATGATCTTTGATTTCCCTCTTTAATTTTTCATTTTTTCAATGTTTTAGAACTAAATATTTCTTCTATCAAAAAAATAAAAGTAGAGAATAAGAAACAAATAACATTTCCTTCTTTGTGGCATGTTTGAGGAAAGCAGCTCTCAATCAGGGAGCAGAACTTTGTGATTTGTGATAGTTAACGATGATATATCTATGTGAAGATATTTAATTTTTTCTAATATTTCAAGTTCTTGTTCTGTCACTTACTAGTGCGTGGTCATGGACAAGCCTCCAAATCTCTAGAAGCCCAAATTTCCTACAGTAAATATAAAATTATATGGTGATTGTGAGGATTTAAGGAATAAATATGAAAATATTATTTGAAAACAATAAGTGTAACATTATATTGTTATACTCTTTGCTCATATTTATTCAATTAAATTTGTACATTTTCTGCTATTTATGAAACAGAATTTAAAATTACAATACTGATAGATTTATTAAGTTAAATAAAGGCTTCATTTTTATTTTAAGTCGCACAAAATTGAGTAGAAAAAAACAATGCCAAAGCCATGAAGAGTTAGACCAGGCCAGATGGAGTCAAAACTATAATAATTACCTCCTAGAAGCTGAAGAGGTCAGCCAAGAGGTACTTCTGGTTCTGCCAGACTCCAGCATGCCGCGGTGGCTCAAGACAGAATCTTGGGCTTGAAATTTCAGTTGTTTTAGTCATCATCCCTTTCAGTGTTGGTGAAAGCCAACTGTAAGGACAAATTCACAGAAGGAGTTAACAGGATGAGGACAAACACAGACCCAGGACTGAACTCTTGGGGAAGGGGAGGAACACCAGTATTTAAGGAATGCTTGGAAAAATGTGACTATCCAAACCTGAGAAGCAATACCCAGCAAATTAGGAGAACCTAGACTGAAGGGTTTTTCTGGGAGCTGGTGGGCAAAATTCCAACAAGGAAAATGTAGTCATTTGTCATCCTGTCAATGCCACTGAGAAGTCAAATAAGATGAAAACTGGAAAAGGTACAGTAAGAGGCCAGTAATGAAATTATATGAACAGCTTAAATGGAATAATGAGGGAAGGGTCTAGATTTTAGTGCGTTGAAGTCTGACAAGCAATGAAGTAAAGAAAGGCAGCAAATGTGGGCCATTCCTCATCTTTCTGTTTTAAGCCAGGAGATACTTGATATTGACAAAATATCTTTAGTTAAATGAGGAAGAAGGTGAAAAAGAAGGATCACTAATGGAATAAGTTCTCTTAAGAGCTGAGAGGGTGAAATACAGTGCATTGGCAGGAAGATTAGATATGAGCTGGAGAGAGAAAGAAGGGAGAGAGATCAGGATAGCACAGACAGGGAAGTTTATGGGTTTAGAAGCTGGAAAGAAATTGAGCATCTCTATTTCACATTTGAAATGCTCAACCTTAGTATGCTGCTATATATATTATACTTAGTGTATTTCAATAGAGATCAATGCAATAAAAATAAGGGACAATTTAATTTGAGCTATTCATTTTTGTAGTTTAATAATGGCCAAAAGAGGTGCAGAAACAAAACACTACAAATAGTACCTGTTTGCTCATACATTCAATTACTATATTGGGAGCTTAGCAAGTGTCAGAAATTTTGTTTCTACTGAGCGTACAAGAAAAAAAAAGTGAGGTTTAGTTCCAACATGAAGGATTATAATTAATTGTACAATGCTATGGCCTGACTATAAGAATTCTTGAATATCAGAATGGACTCCTTGCAAGAAAATCAAGTATTTTACAGCTGTCTGGAAAACACCATGGTTACTGTTTTGTCTGAGACTATTTATTATCTAAGCATGAACCTGTTGCCTGGGTGGGGATTGACAATGTGTCTTGTTCAGGGAATGAATCTCTAAAATACTTCTGGGGCATTTGAGACTATGAAACTGAATCTTGTGTGGCATAAAATTGGCCCCACAAATTTAAAAGCAGGACAGAATGTAGATATCCCCCAATATTTTTATAATGTGCAGAAGCTTACAAAACAATAAATGTAATATTGTTTCTATACTATTCATAGATGATTAGTATTATAACAAAGAAAGCTGTTAATACTTAAGTTTAGTATATTTGAGTTTAAATGCCTTTATTGAGAAATAAATTTGGCTTTAGGGAAGTTATTCTAAATATCTAGGAGTGTGTGTGTGTGTGTGTGTGTGTGTGTGTGTGTGTGTGTGTGTGTGTATTGCATTATAAAAACTTTAAATAAGCTCAGTGAACATTGAAATTTAGCATGCATATATATATAATATTAATTTTCAGTAGCTTACATTTTAATATGTATTTACTAGATAGAATTCACTAGAATTGTTATCCTAATAATAAAACTTTAACTCGTGAATTAAAGTAAGATCATTTTAGTTCCACTCTGAGTTTTACATTGATTAACAAGACATGGAAATTGTAAATTAAATTCTTAGAAAAATTTAGCAATTGTCCCACAAAACTGTGTGTGTGTGTGTGTGTGTGTGTGTGTGTGTGTGTGTGTGTGTGTGTGTGTAAAAAGCCTATAAGAAACTAGATGTTTTGAATTAGTCTGAAATTAGTATTCAGTAGCAGGCATGTGCTTTTGTAAAAGTGTGTTAGGTCCCAATGTCTTAATTTTGATATTCAAGTGAATGTTGACTGTTTTAGACTTGTGTCTTTTGTTTCCTATTTTTTTTCTGTTAAGAGTTACAGATTTTCTGGGAGGTTTCAGCCCAGTATAAAATAGAAGCTCTGTCTATATGTAATACAACACACACAAATACACACATGTATAGATACTTGAATAACTACCATGATTTTCAATTTTTGGAACACTATTTGTCTCATTTCATTTTTGTCTTGAGATCAGGCTCCTGTGAGATGGACTGGACATTGCAGAACAGATTAGGTAGCCACAGAAGTGAGCTTTCCTTTTCATTATTCTTTTCAATGGAGGACCTGCTGTAGGAATATGGTAAGTGACAAAATTTACAGAAACTAATAACTTACATTATCATTTGTTATGAGGTCAGAGTTCCAAGCTTGAAAAGTACTTAATCTGTAATTGTTCGAATTGTTCATCCTTTTTAACATTTTATTCTTGGGCAAGGAAACAAATTAACTACATCCGAAGTTTTCTAAGTTCTAGTGAGCAACAACTCAAGAAGAAAAATTTAACTGCATAGGTTTAAGATAGATTTTGAAATTTGAAGAAGGCAGATATTTTTTATCCCAAGTCCAGTATACTTTACTACCAATGGAAAATGTGCAAAGGAGCAAAAAGAACCACATATCTGGATTTTTAATTTTTTGCACTATGCAAAATGGTCAATTTGCCAAAAAGTTAACTTTCCTCAGTAAAACTCGCAAAGTTTCTCACCCCAAATGACCTTGTGGAAAGCTGTTAATATCACTTTGCATATTTTCTCCAAATACCACCATAAATACCACTAACATGCAACATGTGGATGGACTTATTAGTAATCATTTAAGTTATTAGGAATTTGTGTTTGCTATTTAAGAATCTATTAAGCATAAAATTAATAATTCATTTGCAAAGATACAACAGATGTAATTGTCTCAAATTTTATGAATGATTAGATGCTATTATAGCAAAATAATTGTCTCAAATTATTGAGTCAACTCTCTATGCCTAGGATGGTGGCAGAGCCTACAGGCAATTAATATTGGTTAAATAAACACAGAGATATGATATTTATTTAATATGTGTGTATATATATTCCAAAAGTACATTTCACTCGTAAAGCAAATAAAAAATAATATATTAAGATTGAATTACTTTATTAGAAATATACATTGATTAGTGCAAAGATCTCACATACAAATGATACAGTTCTATACATAATTCAGTGAGACTTTGTCAGAACAAAACAATAACAGAATTCTTGTTAAATATAGCACAGATACTCTGGACTTAAAAATGTAGAAAAATGTATTTAATAATTCAGAGAAGACAAATATTAAGGCCTAATAAATGACTTAAAGACATTTTTATGGTAGCAAAAACAAAGAAATTCTAGTTGTTCTATCTTGCAAATGTTGAGAACTATCAGCACGTAGAATTAGAAAAATTGGTTTTAGTGAGATTGACAGATTAATTACAGATATCAGGGGAAATACTCAGGAGTACTAATTTGAAATTCTTTTAAGTCAGTGATAAAAAACCTTGGAATTATTTAAAGTGAGCTAGGGTAGTTGTCAGGATATCTTGAAAAAATATACTTCTGGGAACATGGTGGTATGAATAAGTGTTTCCTTTTCCAACATCTATGATAATAAATAATTATTAAAAATATGCTAGCAGATGAGAGTGGACCTTTTGGTCTTTAGGGAAAGTGAGGTGGATTCTTTATGCAAATAAATTACACCCTAGGAGGTGCCTTTGGAAGCTGCTTTAACTCTTTCAATTCACTAGAAACCACTTCCATGGTCTTTCCATGTCATGGAATTCCCCCAAGCTGCCTGTGAGAATATAACTTGCACATGATATAGGCTCTGAGCAATCCTATTTTATCTATGAGAACAAAACAAAACAAGAAATAAGCATATATATGTGTATATATATATATCTCATATAAACTTTACTCTAGTTAAGTTTTATGTATTTGTTCAGTGATAACCTTATACTACTTTGAAATATTGAACTTTATCCACATCTGATGCAATATGAACACAACTTAAATTGTTCATTACAGGAAAAAAGATGAATAATCTCACAATTTTAAGAGCTACGTAAAAATGTTCTCCAGGCACCTTTCCCCCAAGAGAAGTCAGTGACAGAATGTGTTATTATAAATAATTGAAATAAAATCAACAGAGTCTCTTTGGATCTATAACTGATGTGAAACAAAGCAGAACCAAGGTTCTTGTGGCTGGCAGTGGAGGGCTTCCAGGAGAAAAATGTTGTCACCCATTTTGTCCCATATTTGCAAGTATTTCATTTAAATAAAAAAGTCTAAACTCCTCAAAATGACACATTAAAATGAATGTCTTTCATATATTAATATTTCAATCATTTAAAAGATTTATAAAAAAAAGATTGACTCAACAAAGCAAATAAAATTTGTTTCCCTTCCACCACACCAGACTTTTAAAAAACAGTGTGGGCTAGTTTTCTTTTTTCCCTTAAAAGTTTTTCTAAATTGTAATGCTGGCAGCTCTTGCTATCCCTGAGAAAAATAGCAAAGCAAGAATTTTTGTAATTAGAGCTGCTTAACAATCAGAGTTTACACACATTGCAGAATAGTCTCATGTTTTAGCTAAAATAGCTGTGATGTCTGAGCCACACTTGGGGCTAGTGGAAAACGAAGGCCATAAGAAAAGTAAGGTATGTGCATTCCCATTTTAACTCTGTAATCGGAAGGAGAAAACAACAAACACTTGAAAGGACATCTTACGAGGAAACTCATTGATAGATTTTAAATGTTTTCATGATTATCTAACTCTCAGGTTTAGTGAACTGAAGCAATATCTAGCTTCTCTGTAATTCTCAGTCTTACTAATAGTCATTAAATGTTCTCTTGAACTTCGAAAAGCAAAATCTCATTATGTAATAGTCTATAATTATCTCTATTAACAAAAGAATAAAAAAAGCATTAGAATAGTTTCTTTGAATTTTAAAAATGTAAAAATAACCCATGGAAAGAATAACTGAAATGTATTGAAATACTAAAACGTTGTTTCCAAGGCTCCCCAAAGTAAACAAAATATATATTATTTCTAACATATGTATGTTTAAACTAGAAGATGATGAAAGGGTTTTAAAAACAAAGCCTCTGAAATCATTCCTGCAAAAGTGTAATTTTTATGTAGCAATGATTATGCAGTTAAGATTTTTACTTTTTAAAATGTATTCTACATACACTGATGATTAAATTTATTATTATTATCAGTGAAGATATTATTTTAACTCTGGCATAGGAAGAAATCACTTTTACATCTTTGGTAATGCTGACATCTCTCTGGATTTATGAATTGTTTGTTGAAACAAATTAGGCCTTTACCATTCTACATAACTGAATAAGTAGTGTTAACAATATTAAAGCATTCTCTTATGAACCTGTTTGCTTTACTTTAATTATAAATTTCCAATATGTACATTTATGTGTTTAATCCTTTAATATTAATTTTAAGCTCAAATAATTGCATGCCTTCTATTGCAGTACACTTAGACAAAAAAATGTTTATTTATAGTTTTATTTCTGCCTGTGCAATTTTTAAAGAAGTAATTTAGTCAATACAGAAAAATGTTTTCTCACGTGTAATAAAGAAGGATTCAGTAAATTCTATTTTTTGACTTTTCAACCAATTGTTAATTTGCATTGCTAAGTCTCAGGATTGCTAATAACTGCTTGTGTTTAATAAGTCAAATGTGTTAACAGGTTCTTTTTACTTAAACTGACCACTTATTTTAATGGCCTAATTAGAACAAATGTTTGCGTGATCAAACTTGCAAATCATTTATTCACAATTCAAAAAACATTTAGTGAGTACTTACTATGTGTCTGAGGCTGGGCTAACTGCCGATGATGATCCATTAATGGCAAGTCAGTTATAGCCTCTACCCTTAAGCTGATTAGGATCTGGTTCCAGCTCCAGCCTGGTCTGCCTATCATTAGGTTAAAAAAGAAATGACTAGTTTTCTTTGGTACTCTGACATTCTTCACCATTGCATCATTGTGATTATTCTGTTTCTGACCTTTGGTAATGAGGTGAAAATGTAATCATCATAAAGACTGGCCATAACTTCTCTTTAGGGTGGAAACTATCTTTCTTATGGGAATATACTTTGGTAAGCTTCTTGGGAGTAGAGAGTGAATCTGAGGGAACTTGGATGTTTGAAAAAACCAGGGCTGCACTGCTCAGTAAGACACAAAAGGGCAAATTTGTTTATTTCTATGAGGGAAAAAGAGTAAAGAAAAACAAGAGTGGAAAAAAAAGAGGAAAGAGGTAGAAACCTTAAAGTTACTGAGGGATCAGAGGGCTCTCAGGAGAAAGGTGGAATGAAATTCTCTTGTGGCAGGTGGCCAGAGGGTGTTACAGAACAGGAACACAAACGTCAAATGCTCAGTTTGAAATTTTGGTGGTTGATGCTACTTTTTACATTTCCACAATATAAGCATTTCTTCTACCAGACTCAAAATTATCAGTAAATACTACAACTTTGCGAATGCTTTGAGTGAATGGGTTGTTTGTGGAACCTTTGGGCAGGACTGAATTTTACATCTGTTTTTGACTGGTACTGACGTGGTACTTGAGGACACAGGAACCCAGCAACAGATGTGACTATAAGCACATAAATCTTCTCCACCTCCCAGAATGAATGAATCTATTAAAGAGAAATTTGGACTTCCACAGAATATGAAAATCAGAATTTAACTAACTTTGCTGAGATTTCATGTGCCCTAGAATCTGACAAATGGTTGTCTTGCTTGCTTCTGAGACCTGGATGGCAGATCTTAGTTCCTGGATTTTTGTTAAATTTTGTTAAATTGTCTATACTCTTTGACCTCCCCTTTATAATCTTTTTTATATCGTTCTATCATTCCTGCATTTACTCATCAATATCTTCACTCACAGTTATCAAACATTTACTAAATACATAAACTATGACTCATGTTAGAGTAGTTGCTAAAAATACAAAGTTGATAAGGTCTAGTCTCTGAAGATGCTCATAGCCTGGTGTGGGAATAAGACATAAATTTAAAACAGTTGTAATAGAAGGCAATAAGGGCTATCGTAGAGATTCAGGGGAACATGAAGAACATACAAGAGGAAGACATGTTTCTGTCTATCTTTTGAGTCTCGACAAAGGTGAACAGTCATTCTAATTTGCTCAGGAGTATCTCAGTTTTATAGACTGAAAATCCTGTGTCCCAGGAAACCCCTCAGGCATATGCAAACCCATCCATGACACTTTCCCTATCTATGGAAGTGCACACTGGGTCTTCATATCAGAACTTTATTTACATTTGGCACAGACAAGAGTACTTAAGCAGAAGGAACAACAAATACAAAGGCTACAAAGGCAGAAAGTTAAGGAACAACTTGCTGTGTTTCAAGAAGACGGAGCAGCTTAGTGTGGCTGACATATCTTGTTCCTTTTGAAGACTGATAGGAGACTGCTGTAAACAGCAAGGCAGGAACCAGATCATGAAGGACCTGGTATATCATGCAAAGAAGTCTGCATTAGATCCAAAAAGACTTCAGGGGGCATCGAATGTTTTTAAGCAGAGAATTGATCTAAGTTTTGTTTTAGAAAGATTACTCCGGAAAAGTGTAGTGAATCAATTGGAAATTGATGAGGACTTTGATAAGAAAACTGGTAAGTAAGGTATTGTAATATTTGAAGTGAGAGACCATAACATTCTGAACTAAGAAACTAGTTGTGATGATGAAGAGTAGGGGGCACATTATACAGATATTTAAGAAGAACACTCCCAGAAGTCTGTGCCTCGTTGAACGTGGGGCTGAGAACAGCAAGAGTCAGTGGGGAGGGTTAGGCAGGTCCCTGAGAGAGGTCCAAGAGTTGATGAAGGAGGAACAACTCAGAAAGTAAAATTAATAGGCAGGAGTGAAACCGGAAATAAGAGATAAGGAGCAGATTAGAAGTGAAGTCAACTCAAAAACAACTCAAGATAGATGAGGACACTCAGAAGAATTTGAATCAGCAGTTGCATGTGTGTAGTTTATTTTTGTAGAAAGGCATTGTATGTGGGTGTGTCAGTCTGGATTGAGCATCCATGTTGGGGGTGGACAATTATGTGGAATTGTCATTTTAGGTAAAATGGTACTTTTCCTGTTTTTTTTTCTCTAAATCCATTTTAAAATTGTGTATTTACAGTTAGTACTGATCCTCATTTTTAATAAAAACAAGCTATTGTTTCTCATATTAATAATCTCTATGTAAACTACTTAGTTGTAACAGGAAAAATGTTCACATCTTCTTCTATTGCTGTCTATTTATTTGGAACTCACAGCAAAATGATAGTTTACTCTACAAGGAGCACAGGGAATATTTGTCCTTAAGAGTGAGGTCTAAGGCTCACTACAATACAAAGTAGTCAGTTGGAAGAAAATTTAAGCCACGTACATATTCAATGTGAATCCTAAATCCTCCAGTTTTACTTTTTCTCATGCCATACAGAAGATTATTTAAAATAAATTATTTTTTTAAATGTATACCTATAATTTCCCTGTTCAACCATTTTCTGAGATCTACTCAGGATGGTAAGTTTAAGACAAATGAACTAAAATCTGAATTGTTATCTTTTGTGTATTCTATGTATTTTTATGCTTATACACATTAAAGACTGGCTTTTATTTACACATTTTCATTTTTCAGCCCAACTTTCTCATTGCATAAATTATTCCCTGGGAGTAAATTATGCTCTTTATTTTTTTTTCTTTTTTAAAAACACATTAACTTCTTCAGGTCACTAGGGTTCAGTTTTCAATGTATCAAAGTCATTATTTTTCAAATAATTCACCAGAACACTTATTTCACATGATTTTAGCATGCATGATTTAAATCTTATATTTATATAATCACTTCATTTCAATATGAATGATCCTGATAAATCAAATCATCTGTTTCTGCTTGTTATACCTAGTTATTGATTTAAGCTGATAGCAGAGGTTTTCCAATTTGGATTGCTAACGATAATTTGCTTTTGTTTTTGTTTTGTGTATTTGTTTTTCTCTGCATAATAAGAGTTAATTTGCTAAGAAGAGCATCACAACAAGTATATAACAACAATCCTGACAGTACTACAATAATCAGGTGAAAGCCACATTTCAGTTTAGCATTTTACTTTGAAGAAGGATGGGACTGTACCTACAATACTCTAGCTATTGTAAACTCTCAAAAGTTAATATTTGTTGGCATGTTTAATGTTGAGTATACACCTTTTTACTAGTGAGTTGCCTTTCTTGAAACAAAAGAAGAAATTATTTTAAACCAATAGATATGGAAAATATTTTATAAATTAATTTTACATTAAAGCAACTTGTAAATAATATTTTTAATGTTTAGGAGATTAGTATCTTATTGTTTTTTATCTTGCTGCAAATACACAATGGATTAGTAAACAAAGCCCTGGCCCCAGTGACCTCATTGGAGCTTCATTTATATTAATGTACCTCTTATTTGCAGGTATCTTATTTTCTGAGCACAGGATTTTTCTTTATATAAAACTGATGATGGCATAAATCTTTGTGAAAAGACAGATTAAAATTGGTCCTCTTCAAAATGCTTTGGGTTTTGTGTGACAGTCAGCCTAGAAAGAGATTTTATATTCACTATCTTTTACCACAGTGTAATGAAACCTGCCACACAGTTCTGTTGACAATAATAAATGATTAATAATTTTGATAAAATATTTTTTCAAAAATTAAATACTGTCTACAAATCCATAAATTCTGTATCACTGTTAATATTTATCTTGACATATGAAATACAATTTTATAGCATAATCAAATCATTAACCATGTTCTATCATTTTTCATTCACTAGAATGTCAGGGAAATAGGGCACATGAATTTAATAAAATAAATGAGACAAGGACAAATGTTTAGTGATCATTTTTATTTCAAATGAAAATGCTTGTGATTACTTTATCTTTTTGCATTTCTTTTTAATCATACACACCTAATGCAATTTTTTGCCTTTTTTCTCAGTTAAAAATGTTAAATTATCATTTTTAAAAGATGTGGAGTTGGAACTCTAGATTGCCTTGTCTTAGTTTTTCTCTGACTCTATCAGCTCTTCAATCCTAAAACTATTTTTGGGTAAAGATTTATTTCTAAAATATTTTCTTGTATCAACATAAAATCACTTTTACTGGGCTAACTCATTTGAAATTATCTAGTTCTATTTTTAAAAACATTAAAATAAAACAAAGCAATAAAAGTAAAAAAAGAAAACCCACCAAAGTCAAAAGCAAAGGCTAAGACTGACATACTTAAGCAACAGTAAGCTATAAAAATAATGTTCAATCTGTCTTTTTGGCACTTATACCTTAAGGCCTGGCACATAACACGTTTTCAATAACAATTGTTTAGTTAATCACTAATCACTAATAAAGTACTTTCTCAGCCCAGAATCTTAAGCAATATTGTATAAAGAATGCATGCGCCATTCATAGTGAACACCCAACTTTTACTATTACTGCTTTTTGTAATTAAAGGAATCCCCTTTCTAAAACTCAATAGCTAAGGACATTGAATATGTTATTTTATGTCTCTGGTTCATAGTTTCATTGTGTGTAAAGTGGGGGTGATAATTTTGTGTGACTGTAAAGAAAAAATATTGTAAAACAAGTCCCCAGTACAAGGTAAATAAAAGTATTACTGTTAAAGTACTGCAAATACCAGTATTAGTAGTAGTACTACTACTGCTGCTGCTACTATTACTATTAGAGTATTTTAAATTATTAGAAGAATATTGTTCCCTCTATGTATTTGATAACAGGTAAGTAGTTGAATTATGTTACTGTTAACGTCAAATAAAATAATATTAATCATTAAAAATGGTGTGAGCAAAATTTTCCAATTACTTTAAAAGTACATACATTTTCTCTTTATAATAGAAGATTGTCATGGGCTGACTTATGTCCCTCACCTCTGTACCCCCAATTTATAGTTGAAGCCCTAGCCCTCAGTAGCTCAGAGTGTCATTGTATTTGGAGATAGGTTCATTAAAGAGGTGATTCATTAGTCTGAGATGCTTAGGGTGGACCCTAATCTAATTAGACTGGAGCCCTTAAGAGAAGCAGAAATTTGGATACACAAAAAACCATCAATGATGCATACTCACAGAGGGAAGACCACATGAGGATACAGCAGTAAGGTGGCCATCAATAAGCCAAGGAGAAAGGCATGGGGAGAAACCAACCATGCTTACTCCTTGGTGTTGGACTTCCAGCATTTAGAACTGTGAGAAAATAACTTCATATTGTTTGAGCCATCCATGGTATATTTTTATGGCATAAAGCAAACTACTACAATGGTTATTAGATTTAGATAATATATTTTCAGCAAAATTTGTCTATGTTTACTACTTTATTATTATTTTTGCTTTGCCTCATTTTTCCTATGTATTTCTTCAAAATGTTAAGCTCTTTAGGGGAAACTTCACAATGAATAGTTTTAGAAAGCAAACTTGCATAAATGCCTGAAAAGGAAACATATACACGGGTACATTTTAAAGTTACTTTAATGACTTATACCTTTGTTGCCTACATTATTTAATAAATAGTCTTAAAATATTTGAGTCTTCAATAGTTTAATGGACTAGTAAATTCCATTACCACATTTCTTCTGTTATTGAAAAGCTTACCTTCCAATGGTATCCTTTTGAGGGCGTATATGTGATTATTTATGAAATCAGATAGAAAGTAAAAACAGTTTTAAAAACCCAAAATATAACACTATAGCTAGCATCTGTTGAATACCTCAATAGTTACTGGGCTGAGGACACATGGTACTGCTCCCTGTTTCCTTCCTCTTTCTCCTCCGTCTCCACTCTAGTGTTAAGCAGCAAGTAAACATGAAGAAAATTATCCTAACTCTGATTAGACTCAGATTGTCTTGCTTAAAAGGAGTTTTATTCCTCATAGAGTGGTTAATCAAGTTGCCTCTGCCCTTTCTACAATGTGAATTATTTACTAGGTCAAAAATAAAAAAGACATCTTCTTACTGCTTGAAATTTGTAGTAGCCGGTTTCATTAATTTTACTAAATTTTATTCACAGATAGATACAATGTGTATATATGCATAACTTAGTTCACAATTTTTTTGAGAAAATGTTCAAGTCAATTAAACCACGAAACACAAAACCAAAAACTTATATAAAATAAAAGTAAATTATGCATTAAACAACCGGCATTTCTAAATTTATTAAAACTTGCTGTTTACCAAATAGTAAATAGTAAAGACAGTTATTTGGACATGCTCTGTAAGAAGTATGTAGACAAAAATCTCAGATTCTTTTCAGTTGTTTCAGAAATATAGTTGTAAATCATCTATTTTTTTTCCTGAATTTAGCAGACTTTTTGCCACATCTGGGATCCTTGAACCATGTCCAATATTCCATACTGAATTTTTAGTTCTACTTTCTGTACTTCTATAGCACAATATTTCATGTGCTATAGAAGTACAGAAAGTAGAACTAAAATATAGAATGAAATATTATATACGTCAATACGACAAGATATACATAAGTAAAAATTTCAGTAACTTTATCAATAATAATGTTTTTATTTTGTATACAATTTTTTTTAACACATAAAATGTACCTGTTAACATCTTTTGTTATTATTTTAAAATTCTAGCTAACTTTTATTGAGAACATACAGTCAGGCACTTTTTTCAACCTCTCTCTCTATATATGTAGATATACATACAATTTTACCTATAATTTATGTAATATACATATAATTTTGTATACATGATATACAAATAATATAAATATAATTTTATGTTGATATATATACAGAACTGAAATGTAAACTCTGATTTAAAACTTTATTATTATATAAAATATAAAATTATATATCTATTAAAACAATGACTTTAATCCTTTGAAAATTGTCATATCCATATTTTCAATGTACACATTTAAAAATTTTTACAATATTTGACATGAAATATAAAGCACATAAGTGAAATATGCCACACACATTCATATATGAAATATATGAATTTGAAAATATGAAAATATTTTTGAAATATTATACCAAAAATTTACCTTACTAAAATGGTTTGTCTTATATTTTCACATTTATTTAGAACTATATCACATTTTTATATATCTCCTTATAGAATTTGCACAATATTTGCTATATGGCAAGAGATTCTGACCCATGGGAAATAATTCACGTCCCTGAAATTACAAAAGTGAGATAATAGGAGTTTCCCCGAAATGTAGCTACCTTTCATAATCAATCCTAAAATAGTCTTTGTTATCTCTAATATCAATTGATAAGCAATAACTTAATAAATATAAAATATTAACAAAAATATTTATGTTATTATGGTCAATTTATTGAATACATGGATTTAGTCTTTTGTTAAACAATAAAGACTTGCTGAATGGATGAATGAAATGAATGAAGCATGGTAATCAAAGAAATTCAGGCTAGTTATCTGATAGAATTCAGGCTTCCAAGACATGATGACTTTTTTTTTTTTGAGAGGGAGTCTCACTCTGTCACCCAGACTGGAATGCAGTGACATGATCTGGGCTCTGCAACCTTCACCTCCCAGATTCAAGCAATTCTTCCTGCTTCAGCCTCTTAAGTACCTGGCACTACAGGTGACCACCGCCAAGCCCGGATAATTTTTGTATTTTTTGTAGAGATGGGGTTTTGCCATGTTGGCCAGGCTGGTCTCAAACTTCTGACCTCAAGTGATCCATCCACCTCATCTTCCCAAAGTGCTGATATTATAGGTCTAAGCCACCATACTCAACTCAGAGACATGATGACTTTTGTTATTAAATAACATATTAACGTTGAGCAAATATCACCTTTGCTAATGTTACTGTTCTCAACCTAGTACCTTTCATTAAAGGACCTCTAATGAAGGAAAGACTTGGAAACTATTTAAATACGTGGTTAACCATATTGGTAGAAGAAATTAAACATACAGGTACATAAAGCACTCATACATGTACATGCTTATTCTAACTAAAGATTGAATGTTAACTAACATTCACCCTCACCATAAATAAATCTCCAATCTGCTCTTTGTTTTGCTTTCACTGAAAGAGAAGACACAGTTCTGCTAACAACAGAGAAAGGAAGACCATGGTTATGCATAAAATTAAAATACAAATAATGACATTTATTTTCAACTAGACTTTGAGCACCACACTCTGAGTTTTGAATGCTTCTTACTTTAACAGGAAAGATAAGTTTTTTTATAAACTACTTCAATCACAGAAACTTACAGATAGTGGTAGTAGAATGGAGAACTTGATATGGAAATAATATAAGAAATATTTTTCTGATATATGTGCACATGAATGTGTGTCTGTATACAAATACACATTTAGGAAACAGTTTGTTATAATTCAGATGGAGCTTTTAGTAAACCTCATGCATAATTTGAATGACAGGATATAAAAATTCATTTTTGGCAAGAGTGTCTTAGAAGTTTACATTATACACAACTTTTCAAAAGATACATTAAATCTAGATCTGAAAATTAAATTTTGTTGTCAATGTATTATGATCCCAGTACCATTTCCAGTTGAACCACTTATGTAAAAATATTGTAAAATAAATTACTTTAAAAAACATTTAATCTATTCAGTCTTTCACATTATAATAGAAAGAGTAAAAATAATGGAGGCCAGTATTCCAGTCCCAGAAATAATTTTTTGAAGTTTGATGATAGTAAGTAACCATTGCTCCTCTTTGAGCTTGTGAAATGTTAAATGCTTTGTTCTCTAACTTAATTTTAATTTTAATTTTCTAAACCTAGGATTGGCACAGTGAACTGCAATTTTTCAATGAAGATTTGGTTATATAACTCATATGTAAAAATGCTGACCTCCAAATTAATACCAGCCTTTAGTGAATGCTTGGTTTCTTGATGAATTTGATTTGTATATACCTCTTAGAATAACAGTCATTCTTATTCTGACTTGGCACAGCAAAAGGTGAAATAGTGATCCAGAAGAAAAGGAAAGTCCTCCCATAAATACCTTCCTAGAGTGTGTCCTTGAAATTGCTTGGTATGGAATCATAACGTGTGGCTGTGGGGTGTGGGTTGCAGGTGGTTGAAGGGGGTGGTATGTTTTCTGAATTCAGTGATAAATTCATTTTCTTTCTTTCTCTCACTCTCAATATGCTTGTGTAAATAATTTTAGAATAATGAAGTATACGTGCTATATATTCATGCTTGTGTAAATAATTTTAGAATCATGAAGTATACATGCTATATATTCTGATTATTGTAAACTCTGACTTGCAATACTGTATATTGTAATACAATGCTATACACTGTAATACAATGCTATGTATTCTGATTATTTTAAGCCCTGACATCAATGATTTAACGTTTTTATAAAATGATGTACTCATTTTTCCAACAGATTGAAGTCAATTGCATAAGCAAATACCTTCTACTTGGGGATACTAGTTTCATTCTTCTTTGGGGGGATAGGTTTTTGGCTATATAAAAGTACTGATACTATTGTCTCAAGATATATTAATGACATTTCCTCACCCCCCTAAAAAAAAGAAAAGGAAAAAATTTATTCTTCATCTTAAAGCAGACAAAACATTTTACACATTTTAATGAGAAAGCTCAGGACTTCATCTCATATGAAATAAGAAGAGATTTTGAATGTTGCATAAGAGGCAGATACAAATAGGACTATCTATAGTCAATATAATGTGGTAAGAATTTGGTTAGATTTGATGTCCTATCATAACAGACTCATGAGTTCATCTATTTCAAGTGAAATTGAGGCAGATTTTTTGATGCTGTGGGATCTAAGGATCTTCCTGAATTAATTGTCACATAAAAAAGAAAGAGATAATTTACCATTATTATGGTTAAAGTATATTATTGAGTGAGACATATATGCGGAGAAAATCTAAAATAGGTTTTCAAGAATGAGATTAAACTACGAAAAAGTAGTTGCATTATTTTCAGTAAGGAAGCAAATTTGTTCTGGGAAGTGATGAGATTTTAATACACTTTTTTCTGTGTGAGTGAAAAACACAAAATAAGATATTCAGTAGTAGTTTCTTTCATGGTCATTTTTACATATATAATACTAACTTTTATTTCAGTTGTCAGTAAACATGGTAAGTTTAAGAAAAATTCTTCCTCAGTAGAACCTGTGTGTGAAATACCAGGATTGCCCGTGAGGAGGCATATGAACAAAGTTTCTCCTGTTGTTGTTTTGTTTTGTTTTTTTCTCCTAGAGCATCAGGAAAATTCCAGATTAAGACCATTCCTCTAAAGCTTAAATGCATTCAATATTCAAGCAAGCCACAAAGATGTCTTTTAACTTTCACACTCCGCATTTGTGTTGCCATACTACAAGGACAACCTCCACGTGTCCATCCACGAGGCGCAGAGGCAGCAGCCCATACACTTGAATGGGGTCATTTTCTTAAAGTGTCAGTAGGATACCTGGGCTTACACATAAAAGCATATTCTGATAATTTATATATTTTCAACAAAAACCCCTTGCTTTAGAACACATTTAGGTTCACAAGTCCCACAAATACTTTTTCCTTCTCTCAAATTTCAGGCAACAAGAGCGCCAGAAGACGTGGAATTTGTATAACCCCAAACTGTGTTTTCCTAACTAATCTTGGCAAGCTTAAAACCCTGGAAAGTCACAATTCACTTCCCAGGCGATCGTCCAGAAAAGCGGAACAGGATATCCCAGCCGCGCAGCTGCGGAGCGCGCCTCCCAGGAGGGAAGACATGTTCCTCCTCGCTGTCTGTTTTGAGCTGGAGAGGAAAGTACAGTCTGCACTCCCTAGACACTGCTTGCCAGCACAGCACTTTTCAGCAACGGTGCAAGGAGAGTATGCCTCTAACAGTAAATGTCACAAGAGGAACAAATCTTTTACGAGATTCAGGAGGCCCCACCTCAAGCAGATAGCCGACCGTGGAAAAACAGGTTCAATTTTATTACTGTATTGAATGAGAAATAACATCGCAGATAGGAGACCATTTAAGACCAGTTGTTTTTGTACCAAAGTTACCTAAATATATAGAACGAAAGAAACAATGGGTTAGGAGGCTATGGTTAGCAACAGATCCCCTGGCCTTGTGCTAGGAGTTCCATGACAGGAATTTTCATCGTAATTAAGGACAAGGTCTTCCTCCTGACGCCATTCTTCTATTTCTGTATTTTCCTTTCTTTGTTTGTTTTTTTTTTCAAAAAAAGAATTATTTTCATTTAAGCTAAGAAATCCTCATAGCATTCTTCCTCACAGATCTCTTTATATTTATTAAATAATCCTCAATTGAATAATAAAGAGGAGCAGGAAGAAAGATATAAAATAAGTATTCCCATAATTTATAAAGCAATAAATTTGCCTGTCATTGTAAATTACACAAAATAAATTTTTTTAAAAAATTACTACCTCTCATAGACTCTTTGGAGAAAAAATAATTACATTCTTTAAGAGACTTTTATTAGAATAAAAGAAAATGAAATAAAATTCATAAAGTGTGAAGAAATAATGTTTGATATGTAATTGTATATCTAATTGGCATGGTAGTATATGTGTTCATTTTTCTTCTACAACTGAGTCTCAATAAGTGCATAGATATGAAAAAAAGATGATAATAGACAAGTAGATAATAGGTAGATGGTAGATATAACAGATAAGTAGATGCTAAGTCTACACAGCTGAGGAATCAGATCTAAAATTATACCATCAGTTTAGTTGCAATTTTGTGCCTATATAATTTTTTAGAAGCCTAAGCATTAAAATTTAATATTCCTGTTAGCCTATAAGAATATTGATTAAAATTTGAATTACTGTAAAAAAGTATTCTGAAACAGTCACACCAATTTACAATTGCAATATATTATCAATAACACCACATGAAAGCAAAATTAGTAAATGTGGATCAGAGACTTTCATTAATTTAAATAACTAGTACTATTATTATTTTCCTAAAGATAAAAGAATTTAATTTTAGGAATAAATATCAAATTATTTTCAATTTGCTGTGTAAGAATTACTAGTTGGTAAAATGAGTCAATCTGCTATTGGAGAACAATGCTGCTGGTGAACAGTGGTCAGCCACTTTACACTTTGGGGAACGTGAGCATGACTGGTCATCAAAATGAGAGAATCTGACATAATCTACTATCGTCTGTGGGATGTTTTTCATTTTGATGTAGGTTTCTCCTTTTAGTAGGGAAATGACTTTTTAGTCAGAAAACAAACACTGTTCTTTTCATCTTGATAGTCTTCTTATAAATCGATAGAGAAGCTCATCAATAAAGAAAACTTGGTACCCACCAGCATTCACATAAGTTGTGTCAATTCCTAACTACATTGTGCCTAGGAGCTAATTTTTCAGACATGAAATCCAAAAGGATTTTCTTTTTCATCTGGGGGAAATCTAGTAGCAATTTCATATCCCATACTAAATTTCAGAATTTCTCTCTGTGTGCATATGTGTGTGTGTATTTATGTGGGTGTGCATACTGGACTCTTCCTTTTTTTAGCTTATTTTTTAGTTAAAGATTCTCAATTCAAAATATTAGAAAGGTAGTGAAGCATAAAAAGAAAATTATCTGGAAAACCACCATTCAAAAAATCATTGTCAATATTTTAGTAAGTATATGTTAAGAATTTTCCATGAACAAGCTTATTTTAACAAAAATTGGAAAGAAAAGAGGAATAGGTGTACACACTGTTTGAGTATCTTCATAGTCTTATTCATTACATTGTGACAATTTTCTATCGATCCATATACATTTGAAGTATTGTAATAAAATCTGCATAGCATTCCATTGTGTAAATACAATCTAGCCAATCTAATCTGAGACATTTACTATGCTTCTGACTTTGTCCCATCCTAAAAGATGCCACAATTAATATTTTATCAAATCTTTGTTAAAACTGTGGTAAATTTTTACTGGTGGAATTACTAAGCCAAAGTCAGTATCTACTTTTAAAGCTTCTTATTAATATATTCAAATTATTCTCTTAAAAAGTTTGCATCAGTTTACTCAACCTGAATAGTGTATATTAACACTTCTTTTCTCACATATCCACTGTCACTAGGAACACTTGTATTTTTCATATTCACAGTCACTGGATACTATTAAATAATAAAAAAAAGGACTCAATTATTTTGTTCAAATGTGTTATTACTTGTTTTTGTTTATATTTCAATTTTGTTATAGATTTCTTTATTGGCCATTTTCATGATTTTTCTTTGTTTACTTTCCTATTATATACTATACATTCTGTACATCTGTATTTTATTAGCTATATTTGGTTTTGATATATGAAAACAACCATTTTTTTGTTACAAATGGAACAAATCTTTTTTTCAGGTGGCTGTTTACAAAATAGTCTTTCAGTAGGAAGATGACTCTGGAGTTAGGCAAACTTGGGTTTCAAATCTGAATTCTCTGATTTACAAGCTATGTGACTTTAGACAAGCTACTAGAGCTCACTAAAACTCAGCTTTATCATAATGTAAAATGGGGATGGTAAAGCCTGTTATGAATATAAATCCTAAACAATAAACCTAGGAAGTAGCAAGTACAAAATTAAAGATAACTGTTATTATTTTAATTATTTGTAGTGTTTTAGACCTTTGGACACTATTTGAATATTATATAACCAAATCTCTATAGTTTCTTAACAAAGTGAAGGTAGGAAAGTTGTTGAAAAATCAGACTCAGGAAACAATCTGAGTCGGAAAACTGGCTCTGGTTTTTAGTAGTTGTTTGATTTTAGGCAAGTTACTAAACCTTTCTAAGCCTCAGATTTCTCATGTGAAAAGTAGGTGGATATTAATACCTATATTATAAAGGCGTTGAGACAATAAAATAAGGTACTGCTTATAAAGCATCTAACACAATGTTTGACATGTGAAACATTCTCAGTACACACCAGTTTTTATAACTATGAAGTGATCATTATCTTTCTGCCTTTAATTGATCTTCCATTGACTAAGGTTTTCTTAATCATTTCAAATGGTATGAGAGACCTCACAATATAATCAAGACCTCACAATATAATCAAGCAAATAATCTTAGACTTTCTTGGCTGCATTCCTATGCTGGGGGCTCCTTTGGAGTCTCTCAGTCTGGCTAAGAAAAGATTTTTCTGGGAAAGTATCACTGATGGCATAGGAAGTCTTGAGACATATGTTAATATATCTTAATGATGTGGTATTTGATAGCTGGCATCTCAACAGGTACTTGCATATTTAACCTAACTGAAATGTGATGTTTCTTTTCACTCACCGTTTTGTAATCTACAAAATAAAAAGGCATATTGTAACAAAAATGATCTCGAAAATTTGAATCCTAAAAAATAGAAAAACACATTTACTTCTGATATTTATTTGGTTACTTTGATATATTATTTACTTCTGCCTATATGGAATTAACTTCACATAGGATTCATCCTAGCTCCTGGTAAGGGGTAAAACCCTATACTGATGGAAGTGTGTTCCTGAGTAGGCATAAAGAAAAGCAGTCACTTTCTAGTCAGCTAATGTTGTCCAATCATAGGTGACATTGTCTTTGCATTCAGAAAATAAGATTTTCAAACTACCCATTCTGGCTTGCTAACATGAATATGGTAAGTGATTGCTTGGATGTTGAAACAGTGAATGTGCGTGTATGGGTTCCTATCCATTAGCAGATACCACTTTTCTGTATCTCTATATGACCACAAAGCAGGAATTTTTTTCTTTCTCCCTTTGGAGGACCCAGCAAAATGGCTTTCTAAATAGCATGCATTCTCTTTCTGCAGTTTAATTGGTCTTTGGAACAAAAAGTTTGGAAGTCAGAATAATTCCTTAATATGCAAATTTTGTCAAGATTTTTTTTCCTGTGGTGCAGACCTTTATTTTCATGGAATACTATTCCTACATAGCTCACTTTTCTTCATCTTCCATTGGCTGGGTTCTCATGGATTGGTTTTGTTATATATTTTGAATTAGTTCCCAGTTGTGCTAGGTAGTCAGGCTCTTGAGATGATACTTTTATGCTCCAGTTATAGAACTTTCCATCAGTCAGACATGAATTTATGCAGAGGAGCATGGAAGCCTCAAATGCAAATCTGACAGTTTTAGAAATAATCCCATTCTCACTGATCCATCATACTTGAGCTAGCCTGTGGTCTTCTTTCTGCTGATGTCTCCTAAGCTTATTACTCTTAACAGTGTCACATGAGACTTAACTGTCTCATCTCTTTATCCACTGTATTTTAACCAGAAGATGTGATTTTTTCATCAAATCATGATTCTTGCTTATACTGAAATGTCTGTAGATTTCAATATCAGCCTTCCTGGTTTAGGATTTACAGCTACGTACTATTACATAGGGGTGAGGAGGAAGGGATGAAAACATCCATGTCTAGACACAATTATCATTGCCCAGATTCATTATGTTTTACATTTCTCCTCAGCAAGATATCCATTCCTATTTGCAGAAATAAGTATCAAGCATAAAGAATTTGTGGAAATTACAGATTCTGTTCTATAGTTTTTTATTGATATAAATGTCTTATATTATTGATGAAGAGAATTCTAAGTGCTCTACAGTGTTTACTATCTAACATCATTAAACTCAAGTCAGATTCCTTTGTGCTGCTCATCATTATTTGGGAAAAAAATGCAAAACTCTTTGAAGTAACTGCTATTTATGTGAAAGAAATCATTTGGAAAGGAAATGTTGTTTCTTTACAATATTTAATTTTATCGAATAATGTAGGGGGAAAATAGAGCTTGGCTTTCCTTTTATGAATAAAAATACTATCCTTTGAGGAAAAAAGTATATTCTCATTTTGTAAAGTGATCACAAGAGACAGCTGGCAAATTCAAGATATAACAATCACTCTAGAGAGCAATGAATACAAACACACACAAAAAAATCTGTCCCTCAGTGGCTATAAGAAGGAAAAATTCCAGAAGTCAGGCTTCAGAACACTCAGCTATAGCTGTTGCTTGACTCTCTTCATCCTCGTGACCAATTCTATCTCTACTCATGCCTTGTACAAGGGAATGAAATATTGTTCTCAGGTGCAGGTATTCATCAAGAAAGGAGCACATATACTTGGGAAAGACCCAGAGTAACTAAGCTGAGACGAACACACAAACTATTTATTTGAATTATAAATACACAAACTATTTATATGAATTATATGAACACACAAACTATTTATATGAATTATAAATAATGCAAAGTTAGTTTGAGACTCTTTTAGTGAAAAGGTGGAGGTGGTCATCAATATGAAAGACCAAAGTAAATTTCACACGTGAAAGCCAGAAGAAGATTTGAAGAGGTCCTTCACTCCAAAAAGATCATATCCCCACTTCCCCACTCATCTTTAATATAAATTTAGAATAAAAACAACACTAAATCATAAAATAAGTATCAGGAGAGCCAACAAAGTTTCTATTTTCCTAACATATTTTTAATGTTGAAGTGAAAGTCTTTGCCTTATAGTGCCAAAATATTTCTGAAGTCATATCTTGCTGGTGTCTGCAAGCAAGCTTAATCTGTTAATTAGACAATCTAGGTAGGTTAGTAGTTATCAATTTATTTTCTTTTTGAACATCTCTAAGCAACTGAGTCATCTTAATCATAACACGTCATCTGCAGTCCTTAGTTTCTTCACCTATGAAAGAACAGGACTGCAAATAGGTTGCCTTGTTAAACTATATTATAAGGAATTGCCAGAAAAATAAGAAATTATAGTGTGGTTTCCTTTTCATAGATGAAAAAGTTTATTCAGAATTCTAATGCATCAAGAGGCGGATCCCAAGATGGCCAAATAAGAGGCAGCTCCAGAAAGCAGCTCTCAGCGAGGAGATGTGGAAGCCAAGTGGTCTCCACAATTCCAAATGAGGTACCAGGTTCATTTTGTGGGTCTGGTTGGACAGTGGATATAAACCAAATAAGGCAAATTGAGGCAAGCTGGAGTGCTGGCCCACCCAGGAGGGGTGTGCAACCCACTGGAGGACCAGGGGATCTCCCCCTCTGGGACTTCAATTTGGATACAGTGCTCTACCCAAGCCCTCTACAACCCACAGAACAGGAAATCTACGCTGGGATGAAAAGCCTCAGTGAGCTGCCTGAACACAGCAGAACAGCAACTTCAGCTGGTGCCAGGGCTGTCAGCATACATCTAGGCGGAAGCACTGGCTAATGCTGTGAAAGCCAAAAAGCTAGTGGGATGGAGCTACTCATTCCCCAGTAAGAAGGGAAACTGAACTCAGGAAAATAGCTCATATGGCTGGATGGGTCCCCACCCCCACACAAAGCCCAGCAGGCTAAAAAACTCTCACTCCAGAATTACACACCCAGAACATCAGTTAGAGAGCGACCAAGAACGAGCGAGCTCGGCGGGGTGAAGGAAAGCCGCCATTGCAGAAGCTGACCTAATTTTCCTGAGTAAATAAAAGACACAGCAGCTCCACTGAACCCGTGGCGGCCCAGCAGCACCTCTGCAGGCAGACAAAGGAAAGGCCATCCCCCCAAGCAGCTACTTGAGATCAAAACTATATAAATACAACAAGATGGGAAGAAACCAGTGCAAGAAGAATGAAACCATCAAAAACCAGAACGTCGCTTCCCCACCACAAGATCACAATTCCTCACCACCAACAGAACAAAGCAGGACAGAGAACGAATTTGACAAATTGACTGAAGGAGGCTTCAGAAGGTGGGTAATAACAAACTTCTCTGAGTTAAAGAAATATGTTCTATCCCAATGCAAAGAAACTAAAAACCTTCAAAAAAGGTTAGACAAAATGCTAATTAGAATAACCAGCTTAGAGAAGAACATAAATGACTTGATGGAGCTGATAAACACAGCACAAGAACTTCATGGAGCATACACAAGTTTCAATAGCTGAATAGATCAAGCAGAAGAAAGGATATCAGAGATTAAAGATCAACTCAATGAAATGAAATAGAAGGCAAGAGAAGAGAACAAAGAGTGAAAAGAAATGAACAAAGCCTTCAAGAAATATGGGATTACGTGAAAAGACCTAAACTACGCCTGATTGATGTACTGGAAGATGACAGGGAGAATGAATCCAGGCTGGAAAACACTCTTCAGGATATCATCCAGGAGAACTTCCCCAACCTAGCAAGGCAGGCCAACATTCAAATACAGGGAATACAGAGAAAACCACAGCAATACTCCTCTAGAAGAGCAACTCCAAGGCACATAATTGTAAGGTTCACCAGGGTTGAAATGAAGGAAAAAATACTAAGGGCAGCCAGAGAGAAAGGTTGGATCACCCACAAAGGGAAGCCCATCAGACTCACAGCGGTTCTCTTGGCAGAAACCCTACAAGCCAGAAGAGAGTGGGAGCCAATACTGAACATCCTTAAAGAAAATAACTTTCAACCCAGAATTTCATATCCAGCCAAACTAAGCTTAATAAGTGATGGAGAAATGAAATCCTTTACAGACAAGCAATTGCTGAGAGATTCAGTCACTACCAGACCTGCCCTACAAGAGCTCCTAAAGGAAGCAGTAAACACAGAAAAGAGAAACCAGTACCAGCCACTGCAGAAAGAACCAAATGGTAAAGACAATGATGCAATGAAGAAATTATGCCAACCAAAGGGCAAAACAACCAACCGGAAATAAAATGGCAGGACCAAATTCACACATAACAATATTAACATTAAATGTAAACGAACTAAATGCCCCAATCAAAAGACACAGACTGGCAAATTGGATAAAAAGCCAAGAACCATTGGTGTGCTATATTCAGGAGACCCATCTCACATGCAAAGACACACAGAGACTCAAAATAAAGGGATGGAAGAAGATTTACCAAGCAAATGGAGAGCAAAAAAAAGCAGGGGTGGCAATCGTAGTCTCTGATAAAATAGATTTTAAACCAACAAAAGTCAAAAGAGACAAAGAAGGGTATTACATAATGGTAAAAGGATCAATACAACAAGAAGAGCTAACTATTCTAAATGTATATGCACACAATACAGGAATACCCAGATACATAAAGCAAGTCCTTAATGACCTACAAAGAGACTTAGATACCTGCACAATAATAGTGGGAGGTGTTAACGCTCCACTGTCAATATTAAACAGATCAATGAGACAGAAAATCAACAAGGAAATCCAGGACTTGAATGCAGATTAATAGACATTCACAGAATTCTTAACAACAAATCCACAGAATATACGTTCTTCTCAGCACCACATAGCACTTACTCTAAAGTCGACCACATCATTGGAAGTACATCACTCCTCAGCAAATGAAAAATAATGGAAATCATAACAAACAGCCTCTCAGACCACAGTGCAATCAAATTAGAACTCAGGATTAAGAAACTCACTCAAAACCGCACAACTTCATGGAAAATGAACAACTGGCTCCTGAATGTAGACTGGATAAACAATAAAATGAAGGCAGAAATAAAGATATTCTTCAAAAACAATGAGAATGAAAGCACAACATACCAGAATCCCTGGAACACATTTAAAGGAGTGTCTAGAGGAAAATTCATAGCAATAAATGCTCACACGAGGAGCAAGGAAAGGTCTAAAATCGACACCCTACCATCAAAATTGAGAGTTAGAGGAGCAAGATCAAAAAAACTCAAAAGCTAGCAGAAGACAAGAAACAACTAAGATCAGAGCAGAAGTGAAGGAGATAGAGACACAAAAAACCCTTCAAAAATCCAACAAATTCAGGAGCTGGTTTTTTGAAAAGATAACAAAATAGTCTGCTAGCCAGACTAATATAAAAGAAAAGAGAGTAGAATCAAATAGATGCAATAAAAAATGATAAAAGGGACATCACCACCAATTCCACAGAAATACAAACTACCATCAGAGATTACTACAAACAACTCTATGCACACAAACCAGTAAATCTGGAAGAAATGGATAAATTCCTGGACACTTACACTCTCCCAAGACGAAACCAGGAAGAAGTTGAATCCCTGAATAAACCAGTAACAAGGGCTGAAGTTGAAGCAGCAATTAATAGCCTATCAACTAAAAAAAGCCCAGGTCCAGACAGGTTTACAGCCAAATTCTACCAAATGTACAAAGAGGAGCTGGTACCACTCCTTCTGAAAGTATTCCAAGCAATACAAAAAGAGGGCATCCTCCCTAACACATTTTATGAGACCAACATCTCCTAATACAAAAACTGGGCAGAGATGCAACTAAAAAAGAAAACTTCAGGCCAATATCCATGAACAGCAATGCAAAAACCTTCAACAAAATACTGGCTAACAGAGTATAACAGCAAATCAAAAAGTTTATTCATTATGATCAAGTAGGCTTCATCCTGGGGATGCAAGGCTGGTTCAACATATGCAATCTATAAATGTAATCCATCACAAAAACAGAACCAAAGATGAAAACCACATGATTATCTCAATAGAGGCAGAGAAGTCCTTTGACAAAATTCAACAGTGCTTTATACTAAAAACCCTCAATAAAACTAGGTATCGATGGTACATATCACAAAATAATAAAAGCTATTTACAACAAACCCACATCCAATATCATACTGAATGGGCAAAAACTGGAAGCATTCCGTTTGAAATCTGGCACAAGACAAGGATACCCTCTCTTATCAATTCTATTCAATATAGTTTTGGAAGTTCTAGCCAGAGCAGTCTGGCAAGAAAAAGAAATAAACAGTATTCAATTAGTAAAAGAGAAAGCCAAATTGTCTCTATTTGTAGATGACATTATTGTATATTTAAAAGACCCCATTGTCTCAGCCTAAAATCTCCTGAAACTGATAAGCAACTTCAGCAAAGTCTCAGGATACAAAAATCAGTGTGCAGAAATCACAAGCATTTCTATACACAAATAACAGACAGGGAGCCAAATCAAAAGTGAACTGACATTCACAATTGCTACAAAGAGAATAAGATACCTAGGAATACAACTAACAAAGGATGTAAAGGGCCTCTTCAAGGAGAACGACAAACCATTGCTCAATGAAATAAGAGAGGACACAAACAGATGGAAAAACATTCCTTGCTCATGGTTGGGAAGAATCAACATCATGAAAATAGCCACACTGCCCAAAGTAATTTATAGAGTCAGTGCTATCCCCATCAAGCTACCAATAACCTTCTTCACAGAAATGGAAAAAAAAACCCTTCAAACTTCATATGGAACCAAAAGAGAGTCCTTGTAGCCAAAACAATCCTAAGCAAAAAGAACAAAGCTGGAGGCATCATGCTACCTGACTTCAAACTATACTACAAGTCCACAGTAATCAAAACAGCATGGTACTGGTACCAACAGAGACATAGACCAGTCGAACAGAACAAAGGCCTCAGAAGCAACCCCACACATCTACAGTCATCTGATCATTGACAAATCTGAGAAAAACAAGCAATGGGGAAAGGATTCCCTGTTTAATAAATGGTGTTGGGAAAACTGGCTAGCCATGTGCAGAAAGCAGAAACTGGACCCCTTCCTGACACATTACACTAAAATTAACTCCAGATGGATTAAAGACTTAAGCCATAAGACCTAACATCATGAAAACCATAGAAGAAAACCTAGGCAAAACCATTCAGGACATAGGCATAGGTAAGGACTTCATGGCTAAAACACCAAAAGCAATGGCAACAAAAGCCAAAATAGACAAATGGGATCTAATTAAACTTCAGAGCTTCTGCACAGAAAAATAAATAATCATTAGAGTGAACTGGTAACCAAGAGAATGGGAAAAAATTTCTGCAATCTACGCATCTGACAAAGGGCTAATATCCAGAATCTACAAAGAACTAAAACAGATTTACATGAAAAAAAAAAAACATTCAAAAGTGGGCGAAGGATATGAACAGACACTTTACCAAAGAAGACATCTATGAGGCAAACAAACATATTAAAAAATGCTCATCATCACGGGTCATTAGAGAAATGCAAATCAAAACCACATTGAGATACCATCGTATGCCAGTTAGAATGGCAATCATTAAAAAATCTGGAGACAACAGATGCTGGAGAGGATGTGGAGAAATAGGAACACTTTTACACTGTTGGTGGGAGTGCAAATTAGTGCAACCATTGTGAAAGACAGTGTGGCAATTCCTCAAGGACCTAGAAATAGAAATATCATTTGACCCAGCAATCCCATTACTAGGTATATACTCAAAGAATTATAAATTGTTCTATTATAAAGACACATGCACATGTATGTTCACTGTGGCACTGTTTACAATAACAAAGACCTGGAACCAACCCAAATGCCCATCAACAATAGACTGGACAAGGAAAACGTGGCACATATACACCATGGAATACTATGCAGCCATAAAAAACGATGAGTTCATGTCCTTCATAGGAACATGGATGAATCTGGAAACCACCATTCTCAGCAAACTGACACAAGAACAGAAAACCAAACACCACGTTATCACTCATAGGCAGGTGTTGAAAAATTAGAACACGTGGACACAGGGAGGGGAGCATCACACACTGTGGTCAACTGGGGGATTTGAGAGGGACAGCAGGGGGTGGGGAGGGTGGGGAGGTATAACGTGGGGAGAAATACCAGATATAGGTGATGGGGGGATGAAGGCAAACCACCTTGCCACGTATGTACCTATGCAACAATCCTGCATGATCTTCACATGTATCCCAGAACCTAAAGTATTAAAAAAAAAAAAATTCTAATGCATCATTTGTGATATTCTTCAAAAGAAGCATAAGATATTGAAACGGCAAATGAAAGAAATTTATGGCTAAATTTTCCTGACATTTGTTCCACTTCTACCACATATAAGCAGTAAAATCCAGCTCCACCATAGTTCTCAACAGAGAATGTTATGTGACAAACACATTTTTTTAAATATCAAGGAATATATGGAAAAGTTGACCATTTATTTTTTCATAATGGCATCTTGTCACTCTCAATCATGAATGAACTAGTAAACAGTGAAATCACAATATTTTACTGTACAGATTGTCCCTTTTCTGCTTGGTAGCTATCATAAACACATGGGTCACATTATTATTAATTCCATACAAGTATTTATTTAACTCAAAAAAAAATCTTATACTAGTGATGAAAACTAGATCTGGTAAATACTGAGTTAATTTCACTATCACAAAAAGTTTATCTGGATAATTGATGATTTTTCATAATGCTTATTATTTGAATTTCCACTGTAATATATCCTACCACTATTGGAGGTAAGGAACATTTATTGGCTTACTCTTTTTTTATAGAAATTATGAAGGATAATGAATCCAGCTCTACTTTGATAGTACAGCATGTAAGGAAGATTGGTAAATTACTAGGTCAAGGGTCTTGTAATCAAAGCTGGGAGTTGAATGGGGCAGTAATAATTACCTAGACAAGGAATTGAAAACTCAAATATCTATCAGAGCCAGATGGATAATGTAAAGTAGCACATTTCAGCTTGCATGTCCATCTAATGTATACAGTAGCTGCATAGCTTTAGACAATGGCTGCCATTGCAATAATGCAAGCTGGGGTTGTCATTTTTCAAGAGCAGGCAAAATGTTTATTTTTATATGAAATCTTTCTGTCATATATTATTTCACTCTTGTTTGGTGCAAGTCATTTTGTTTCTTCAACTGTAAAATTATCATTCCCTTGAAAATAGGAACCAGGACTATCATTCTATGTCTTCAAAAAGCATTAGCTGAGAGAGATAAAGAAAACACTTAATGAATGTTGTTGATTGACTGACAGATACACTAATTGCATGTGTGTTTTTCAGGCCAGAGTAGGCTGTTCTCTATAGAGTTAATATTCAAAAATGTGAAAATACAAGCTCTTAGAATTAAAAAAAATATCCAAGAATCTAAGGATAGAAGAGTGTGGCCATGGGGGAAAGCAGCTGGGTTGGCAGCAATAAGATGATGTATTTTTGAGCAAAACCTTAATCTGAAGACAGAAAGTAGCCATTAATCATCTTGGAAATACATACACATATAATGAAGAAATATTAAGCTCATATCAAAAGACAGATTATTATTAAATTTAAATTTTTCACTATTAATAACTAGTTGGCATTTCATAGGGGAAAAAGTGACATTGAACATCTAATCAATTTAAAGTTTATTTTTAAAAATTTAACCCTCTTATTCAAAATACATCCTCACAGCTGGTTATATGATGTAAAACACAAAATGAAGTATCTAGAGAAGCATTTCCTAATAGAAACAGAAAGTGAGTCATTTTTGTAATTTTAAACTTCAGCAGCCACATTTTTTAAAAAGTAGAATGAAACAGGTACAATTAATTTTTATATTAATTGTTATTGAACCCAGTGTATCCAAATATTATCCTTCATTACATAATCAGCATATTATATACAAGATATTGTACACTTTTGTACTGTCTTTGAAAAATTTATTGCATATCTCACTTTGAACAAGACACATTTCAAATACTCAAAAGTTGCATATGCAGCATAGACGTAGAAGAAAACTATGCTTTCTCCATACATGCTAGATAAAATCTGATACTGACAATGCTATCTGCATAAGAGATAATTGTCTTAAGTAAAACTGGCTCATGTTTCTGGGAAAAGGGTGACAAGAATGACTTAGGTAGCTCAAAACTGGGATTTTTCTTCTTTGAAATACTGTAAAAGTCAATAACAGAATTTCCTCTTCCAGTATTTGCACTCTTTTAGTGAATTATAAGTCAAACATCAACTCACAAAATAGTTAAAGTTGACCTGGCGTGGTGGCTCACGCCTGTAATCCAGCACTTTGGGAGGCCGAGGCGGGTGGATCACAAGGTCAGGAGTTCAAGACCAGCCTGGCCAAGATGGTGAAACCCTGTCTCTACTAAAAATAAAATAAAAAAAAAAATTAGCTGGGGTGGTGGTGAGCACTTGTAATCCCAGCTACTTGGGAGGCTGAGGCAGGGAATTGCTTGAACTCAGGAGGCGGAGGTTGCAGTGAATTGAGATCGCACCTCTGCACTCCAGCCTGAGTGACAGAGCGAGATTCTGTCTCAAAAAAAAAAAGTTGTCACAAATGTTTTCTTAGGAAGCCACTGTATCTTCTTTCAATCATATGATGGAGGTCATGAGTTATTGCCTATTCCTTCCCATAGGGGGTTCATCGTATTTCAGCAGGTTTTGCTTACCTCATAAATTGTCTTTTAGGAAGGCCAATATAGTAAGCAAATTCCAAATGTATACTCACAGAAACAATTAAACTTTGTATTTTTATCTACTTCTTAAAAGATCCATCTTTTTTTCTGAGTATTAGCACATTTATAGTAATTTATGTTTACATGTTACAAACCTGGACTGCTACTCTCCTAATACAAAGTGAACAAAACTGCTGCACTTAATAAACATTTGTTGCAATAAACCAATAAATACTTGAACTTAGTGTTTTTATATGATTGAAATTACTTTTTCTCATATCTGTAGACTCAAGTGTATTCTTATTCTGATGATATTAGGGAGAGGAGGAAATGCACATATTTCTTTGCTACTTCTTTGCCTCATTTTTGATAATCCATTAACAACGTTAATCTGGAAAGTACTGATATTTTAAATTTTAGTACACCAATTGTGAGGTGTGAGCTGTCCGTGTGTGTGCATGCACCTGCCTTTGGATGTGTATTGTTTTTGTGTCTTCACACTTGTTAGGTGTTGAAGCCGGAAGGAAAAAGAAAGAAGCATATGAAAAAGTAAGGAAGGTATTGAGGAAATGGAGTGTGAACTTCTGTGTTAACAATGATGACTATAGGCTTTTTGTGTGTGTGTGACTTAAGATAGAGTAATTTCATTAAGAGCCCAGCATAGACCTTCAGGATTGCTTATCAAGGCTCTTCAGAGAGGAAGTGGCCATTTTTTGTTTTTGCAAAACATACAAACAGTGCTTGTTTTTGCAGCCCTGACCTAAGATCTCTCCCACTGTATCTCTGTGTTTTTCAAACCTCCTCCCTGGATCCAGTAGCAGGTGTCAGGGAATTGAAAACAAAATGCTTGACTAAGGAGTCCCTGTCCCATTTAAGAAGCTCTGCTATCCTTTGAGTTCTTAAAAAGGCACTGGCTGAGGTCACCAACATCATTCCATGAAGCAACTATGGCCAACTGGCATTCAAGCTCCAAAGTCATGGAGATTCTAAAGACTGAAATATATTTCTAGTCATTTTTGTTGAAGTTTAATATTTTGCATTTGTTTATATAGATTAAATCCTGTCAAATAAAAGTTTCTATCTGAATAAAAGGAAACCAAAAAATAGAAGTGCAAGTTCTGTGACTGGAATATTTGTGAAGTTGGGAGAAAAGATAATCCCCCACCTGTTTGGGGGCAGGGGTTTTGCAATCAGGAGTCTATCCATTTTTCAAACCCTGAGGCCTGATAGAAACATTTTTTTCCTTAGGCTGTACAGCTCCATCTCCTCTCTTTGAATCACTCAACCCCAGCATAGAAAAGCTGCAAACCAAATTTAGGCATTACACAATCTAAGAGCACAAGCTGGGCCTCCAGGTACATAATTAGGTGCATTCTGCATGTCCATATAAGGATCCTGAGTCTGCTTTATTTTAATGTGATGATTCTTGTTCAGTTTATAAGACCTTTTGAGAATTGAGTCATTTGAGCTGCAGCCTTGTATAGCGTTGCAGGCAACATGTGTTTGCCCCTATGGGAATGTTGAGTATAAAGGAAAGGGAAAAGGCCTGTGCAATACAAATCTATGATCACAAATAACCTCATTTTTCAAGTGACAATTCATTTGAGAGGGTCTACTAAATACTGAAATGTCTCCTCAAATATAAAATAAATCATATTATCCTCATTCCAGGAATAGATCATACCAACACGGCTCCTAAAGAACAATGATAGAATCTGCCTCTGCCCTCCCTCAGTCTCTGACCCTGAAGCACAGTGCATGCACATACACAACACATACACTCAGATATCACACACACAGCACATGCAATCACATGCACAAATACATACATACATGCTATATGCACACGCAGGAACATACACTGTTTGATATGAGCATTTGACATTGTTTTTCCTAATAGTGGTTTAATTTTGTTTTTCAGGAAAAAAGCTTCATCATTTTCTAAACTTATTAGGCAATTTACTCAATCTTTTTCTAAGACTTAAATTTCATGTAAATAAGAATAGTAATCATAATCCTATATAGCACTATTATGAGAATTCAATAAAGTAAAACACACAAATAACTTGGAAAAAGTCCTTGGTATATGATAAGGAATCAGTAATGCTGGAAATTGTTAATATATGTTTTTTACCCTGAAATGATGGTTGTCCTTTTGAACACTTCTATTTCCCTTTTGAAACTGCTTTGGAGAAATAATATCCTGAACACAAGGTATAATTTAGTCTGGTAATTATTGCATGGATTTTATTTTTGTATTATACATTTATAGAAAATTCTTTTGAAATCTTTTCTATCTCTATAGCTAATGTGATCATCTGGTCTTAATACTGTTTCTAGTTAAAAAAAGCCCTTGGTTGACTGGTAGCGAGTGGTCCTCTGATAAATATACAGGCATACCTCGGAGATATTGTGAGTTTGACTTAGGACCACTGCAATAAAATGAATATTGACATAAAGCTAGTCACCCACATTTTTGGTTTCCTAATGCATATAAAAGTTATGTTTAAACTAAACTGTACAATAAAATTATGTCTTTTTAAAAAGTACATACCTTAATTTAAAAACACATTATTGCTAAAAAATGCTAATGACCGTCTGAGCCTTCAGCAAGTCCTAATCTTTTCATTGCTGGGTTGATGGCTGCTTACTGACAACGGGATACTTGTGGCAATTTTTAAAAGTAAGACTACAATGAAATTTGCTGCATTGATTGACTCTTCCTTGCACAAGAAAATCCCCTGTGGAATATGATGCTGTTTTTTAGTATTTTACCCACTGATGTGATGTTTATCCCTTCTTAATCACTTGTTGAAATGTGATCCCCTGTGTTGGAAATGAAGCCTGGTGGGAGGTGTTTCGATCATGGAGGCAGATCCCTCATGAAGGGCTTGATGCCATCTTCGCAGTAATGAGTGAGTTCTTGCTCTGTTAGTTCATATGAGAGCTGATTATCTAAAATAACCTGGCATCTCTCTCTTGTTCCCTCCTTTGCCATGTAACATGTGGGCTCTCTGTGCCTTACACTATGAGTAAAGCTTCCTGAGGCCTCACCAGAAGCAGAGCAGATGTTTATACAGCCTGCATAAACCATGAGCCATGCTTATACAGCCTGCAGAACCGTGAGCCAAATAAATCTCTTTTCTTTATGAATTACCCAGCCTTAGGTATTCCTTTATAGCAAAACAAAAGTGACTAATAAACCCACGGTAGAACTTCTTTCAAAACTGAAGTAAATCCTCTCAAACTTTGCCACTGCTTCATCAAATAAGTTATGTAATACCCTAAATCTAAATATTTTGTTGTCCTTTTAACAATGTTCATACCATCTGTGCAAGAAGTAGATTCCATCTCAATAAACCACACTCATTGATCAGTAAGAATTGAGCAACTCCTCATCTGTCCAAATTTGATCATGGGATTGTTGCATTGAATTACATCTTCAAGCTCCATTTCTAATCCCACTTTTCTTACTATTTACAGCATATCTGCAGTTACTTCTTCCTCTGGAGCTTGAACAACTCAAAGCCATTTATTAATGTGGAATCAAATTCTTTTAAACTCTGGTTATTTTAGACTCTATGACTTCCTTTTATGAATGATGAATATTCTTAATAGTGCTTAGAATGATGAATTCTTTCAAGAAAGTTTTCAGTTTACTTTGCCCAGACCCATCAGAGAAATCACTCTGTAGCAGCTATAGCTTAAAAAAATGTATTTCTTAAATAATAAGACTTGAAAGTCAAAATTAGTCTTTGATCCATGGGCTGTGGAGTGAAAACTGTGTTAGCAAGTATGAAAACAGCATTAATGTCCTTGTGCATATTTATCACAGCTCTTGGGTGACAAGGTACATTGACAATGAGCAATGCTATTTTAAAAGGAATCTTTTTCCTGAGTAGTAGATCTTAACAGTGGGCTTAAAATATTCAGTAAACCATGTTTCAAACAGATGTGCTATCATCCAGGCTTTGTTGTTCAGTTTATAAAATACAGACAGAGCAAATACAGCATAATTCTTAAGGGACCTAGGATTTTTTAAATGATAGATGAGCATTAACTTCAACTCAAAGTTATCAACTTCATGACCCCCTAACATGAGAGTCAGCCTGTCCCTTGAAGTGTTGAAGCAGGCTTCTCCTCTCCTTGAAGCAGACTTCTCCTCTCTAGCTATGAAAGTCTTAGATGGCATCTCCTTCTAATAGAAGACTGTTTTGTCTACATTGAAAATTTGGTGTTTCATGTAGCTACCTTCATTGATATTCTTAGCTAGATCTTCAGGACAAGTTGCTGCAGTTTCTACATCAGCACTTGTTCTTGCATTTTTATGTTATGGAGATGGTGTATTTTCTTAAACTTCATGATCTGACTACCGTTAGTTTTTAATATTTTTTCTCCAGCTTCCTTATCTCATAAAATTAGAGAAAGTTAGGTCTATGTTTTGAAATATGCTTTGGCTTGTGGTGATATTGTGGCTGGTTTGATCTTCTATCCAGACCACTAAAACTTTCTCCCTATCAGCAATGAGATTTTTTTTTTTCATAATCATTTGTGAGTTCACTGGAGTTGAAGTTTTAATTATCTTCCAGAACTTTTCTTTTGCACTCACAACTTTGCTAACTATTTTCATCAAAAGACCTAGCTTTCAGTCTATCTTATCTTTTGACATGCCTTCCTCGCTAAGCTTAATCACTTATTTCTAGCTTTTGACTTGAAGTGAGAGACGTGTAACTTTTCCTTTCACTTGAATACTTAAAGACTACTGTAGAGTTATTAACTGGTCCAATTTTAATAATACTGTGTTTCAGGAAATAGGGATGCCTGAGGAGAAGGAGAGAGAAGTTGAAACACCTGGTCATTGAAGCAGACAGAACACATGCAAAATTACTAAGTTCACTGTCTTATATGGACATGATTTGTGGTGCCCCAAAACAATTACAATAGTAATATATAAGATCATTGATCACAGATCACTATAAACAGATATAATAAAATGGAGAAATTATGAAATATTGCAAGATTACCAAATGTGACACAGAAACCCAAGGTGAGTACATGCTATTAGAAAAATGGTATCAATAGACTTGCTCAATGCAGGGTTGCTGCATACCTCCTATTCATTAAAAATACAAAAACTCTGGAAGACAGTGTAGGCAATACCATTCAGGATATAGCCACAGGCAAGGATTTCATGACGAAGATGCCAAAAGCAATTTTGACAAAAGCAAAAATTGACAAATGGGATCTAATTAAACTAAAGAGCTTGTGCACAGCAAAAGAACCTATCAACAAAGTAAACAGACAACCTGCAGAATGAGAAAAAATGTTTGTAAACTGTGCCTCTGATAATGGTCTGATATCCAACATCTATAAGACACTTAAACAAATTTACAAGAAAAAAACATACAACCCCATAAAAAGGGGGCAAAGAACATAAACAGACACTTTTCAAAAGAAGACATACATGTGACCAATGATCAATCATATGAATAAAAACTCAACATCACTGATCATTAGAGAAATGCAAATCAAAACCACAATGAGATACCATCTTACACCAGTCAGAATGGTTACTATTAAAAAGACAAAAAATAACAGATGCTGATGAGGTTGTGGAGAAAAAGAAACCCTTATATACTGTTGGTGGGAGTTTAAATTCGTTCAGCCATTGCGGAAGACAGTGTGGTGATTCCTCAAAGATCTAGAAGCAGGTTAAATATAGCATAATTCTTGTAGGACCTAGGATATACCCAGTACTGGGTGTATACCCAAAGGAATATCAATAATTCTATTATAAAGACACATGCATATGTATGTTTATTACCACACTATTCACAACAGCAAAGACATGGAATCAACCTAAATGTCTATTAATGATAGACTGGATCAAGAATTGTGTTACATACACACCAATGAATACTACTCAGCAACAAAAAAGAATGAGATCATGTCCTTTGCAGGTACATGGATGGAGCTGGAAGCCATTATCTTTAGCAAACTACCACAGGGACATAAAACCAAATACCATTTGTTCTCATGTGTAAGTGGGAGCTAAATGATGAGATTATATGGACACATAATGGGAAACAACAGACACTGAGGTCTACTGGAAGTTGGTGGGTGGGAGGAAGAAGAGGATCAGGAAAAATAACTAATGGGTACCAGACTTAATACGTAGTTGATGAAATAATCTTACAACAAACCCCCATGACAAAATTTTACCTATGTAACAAACCTGAACTTGTAACCTTGAGCTTAAAATAAAAATAATATATCTATGAAGTGCAATAAGACAACATGAACAAAACAAGGTATACTTATATGAGAAATTATAAATATATAAATATATTTTATATAAATAATAATTATATAACAAGAATATTTAACAGCATGGATATATAAGACTCTGCACAGATATTCTGAGACACTGCAGATGAAAATGTCAATATGCTATTGTATGTGCTAAGTTTATGCCAAAAAAAGAGAATGAAGCACAAAGAAGTACTTAAGCAACTATGTTAAAGTAATAATTTGCCAAGCACACAAAAATGTATTTTTAGAGTTGCTTTTATTTACAGTCATGCTCCTTTATAATATTGTCAAACATCAAGTAGGTACTGAATAGACCAATTGGCTCAAAAGACTCTCTGCTTTGTAATTTTCACTTCTAAGACTTTGGCTTTCCAACACTTGATTTTCTTCAGGTTGGTTCAACTAGCCAGCATGTCAGATTCAGTAAAAATAATTATCTATACTGCAGGCTACTTAATAAAGAGCCGACAAAAGACAAAGGTTAGCCCTTAGTAAGTAAAAGAGATTGAGAGTAGCAAAATGCCCTTATCATATGGAGTCTATTCCAAATATATCAAGAAAAATCCCTATCTAGTATTTTCCATGGAGTATAATGGCTATAATTTAAATAAAAGAAATAGGGACCCTTTCTCAGTCTCAGGCAATGTTTTCCTCATTCTTTGATTTTAGTTAATGTGGAAAATAATTATTTGAATGAACTTCCCAATAGTTTGGTTTGATGCTTTGGGTATCTGCAGGGCATACTCTTTGGTACTGCTATGATTTGAATGTGTCTCTTAAAGTGCATGTGTTGAAAACTTAATCTTCAGTGCAATAGTGTTGGAAAATGAGGCCTAAGGGAAGATGTTCATGTCATGAAAGATCCACTCTAACAAACAGATTAATGCCAATTATAGAAGGACTTGAGTCTGTGAGTTCAATCTCTGGCTCTGTCTTATACTCTCTTTGCCTTCCTGCCACGAGATGACACAGTAAGAAGGCCCTCACCAGATGCAACCCTTCAATCTTGGACTTCCCACCTCCAGAACTGCGAGATAAATAAACATCTATTCTTTGTTTTTTGTTGTTGTTTGTTTGTTTAGACACAGAATCTTGCTCTATCATCCAGGCTAGAGTGCAATGACATGATATCAGCTCACTGCAACCTCCACCTCTTGAGTTCAAGAGGCATGTGCCACCACACCCAGCTAATGTTTTTGTATTTTTAATAGAAGAGGGGTTTTGTCATGTTGTCCAGGCTGATCTCAAAAACCTGACATCAGGTGATCTGCCCACCTTGGCCTACCACAGTGCTTTATAAATTACCCAGTTTGTAGTATTTTTTATGGCCACATAAAAGGGAACAAGACAGAAAATTGATACCAAGAAATAGGGCTGTTGCTGTAACAAACATCTGAAAATGTGGAAGCAACTTTAGAACTGGGCAATAGGCAAAGGCTGAAAGAATTTAGAGGAGCATGCTAGAAAAGACCTATCTTGCCATGAATAAAGAATTAGAGACAATTCTGATGAGGACTCAGAAGAAGAAGAGAGCAGTAAGGAGAATCTAAATCTTCTTATAGATTACTTAAGTGATATTCATCAGAATATTGCTAGAAATAGAGACAGCAAAGGCCATTCTCATGAGGTCTCAGATAGAAATGAGAAACAGATATTAGAAACTGGAGTAAAGGCCTTTCTTTTTTTTTTTTTTTTAAATGAGGTGGAATCTCTGTAGCCCAGGCTGGAGTGCAGTGGCATGATCTCATCTTACTGCAACCTCCACCTCCCAGATTCTAGCAATTCTCTGCTGCAGCATCCTGAGTAGCTGAGAGTACAGGTGCCCACCACCATGCACAGCTAATTTTTTTGTATTTTTAATAGAGACAAGATTTCACCATCTTGGTCAGGCTGGTCTTGAACTCCTGACCTCATGATCCACCTGCCTCGGCCTCCCAAATTCCTGGGATGACAAGCATGAGCCACTGTGCCCGGCCAAACCATCCTTTTCATACAGTTGCAAAGAACTTTGCACTAGGACTTTGTAAAAGGCAAAACTTAAGACAATGAACTAGGATCTCTGAAGAAGAAATATCTAAGTGGCAAAGTATTCAAGACGGTGCATGACTTATTTTAGCCACTTGCTGTAAAATAAGAGAAAATAAATATGGTTTAAAGGCAAAATGTATAATTAAAAGGGAAACAGAAAGATTTGGAAAACAGTCTGGTCATATAAGGAATAAAAAAGCATGTTTGGAAGAGAATATTAAGGGCGTAACCCAGCATTTGTTTGCAAGGGAGATCAATATGGATAGGATAAAATCAGGTTCTACTCATCAGAACAAAGGGAGAATGACTTTGAAGCCGTTTTGAAAATCTTTGAAGCCAGTCCTCCCCTCAGAGGCCCAGAGCTCTAGGAGGCCAGAACGATTTCAGGAGATGGAACCAGAGCACACACTGGAGCTCTAGGAGGCCAGAACGATTTCAGGAGATGGAACCAGGCACCCTACTCAGGGCTACCTCAGGCCTCTGCTCCCCACATTCCTGTACAGTGTTCCTTGGCCACCTCAGTTATGGCTCAAGTGGGCTCAGGTGTGGTTGGGTCATCGTTCCATAAGGAGCAAGCTATAAGCCTTGGCAGTCTCCATGTGGTGCTGACTCCACAGATACACAGAATTTGAGAGCTTTAGGGCCATGGAGGCCTCCACCTAGATTTCAAAGAATGTCCCAAGTAGATTGGGGGACCAAGTGGAGAAGTGTCACAAAGGAAGAGCCATTGCAGAGAGACCTCACTAGGGCAATGCCTTGTGGAGCTAGGAGAGTGAGGCAAATCCTGAAAACTCAGAACTGTAGAACTACCAGTATGCAACTCCAGCCTTGGAGGGCTGTAAGCACTAGACTCTAATCTGTAAGAGTTGCTGGGTAGACAGCCCAGTAAAACCAAGACCTTGGGAGCCCAACCCTGACCCAGTGTATCCAGGATGTGGAATATGGAGTCAAACATTTTTTCTTCCAGCCTTAAGACTTAATCTTAATGTTGTTTTCCCTGTTGGGTTTTGGACTTATGTAGAAACTGTTACCCATCTCTTCTTGCTTATTTCTTGCTTTTGGAATGAAATTTCTATTCTATGTCTGTTCTACCATTGTATTTTGGAAGTAGATAATTTGTTCAATTTCAGAGACTCACAGCTAGAGAAGAATATGCCTCAGGATGAATCCTGCCTTGACTCCCACTCATATCTGATTTAGATAATGTATTTGTCTGTTCTCATGGTGCTATAAAGAACTGCCTGAGACTGGGTAATTTATAAAGTGGTTTAATTGACTCACAGCTCTGAATGGCTTGGGAGGCTTCAGGAAACTTAACAATCATGGTGGAAAAAGAAGCAAACACATTCATGTTCACATGGCATCAGGACAGAGAAGAGCCAAGCAAAGTGAGGAAAGCCCCTTATAAAATCATAAGATCTATAAAATCATAAAATCATAAGAACTTACTATCATGACAAACAGAATGGGGTTAACCACCCCCACAATTCAATTACCTCCCACCAGATCCCTCCCAGGACACGTAGAGATTGTGGGAACTACAATTCAAGAAAAAAATTGGGTGGGAACACAGCCAAAAGATTTCAGATGAGAATCTAGACACTGAACTTCTAAGTTGGTGCCAGACTGAGTTAACACTTTTGGGGCTATCAGATTGAATGAATTTATTTTCATGTGAGAAGGACATGAGTTTTGAGAGCAAGAGATGAAATGCTGTGGTCTGACTGTGTCCCCCGAGAAGCATGTATTGTAAATTGAATTCCCAATGCAACAGTATTGGAAGGTGGTTATAAAGAACTGGGGGTCGGATTTCAACTCATGAATTTGATAAGGAACTATTCAACCTATAAAATACCATCTTTCTTCTTGGATTATTCAGATCCCACTCCCACCTCATTATCTACTCCTTGCTTGGTGAATTGTTATTTACCTGTCAAAACCTGCTGAGTAAGGTCCTCCTCTGGAAGCCTGCCCCAACTCTATCACCCTTCACCCATCTCTTGTGATATGTACTTGCATTTATTCCAAGGATTGATAATTTCCAGTTTTATACCAATGCATATTATTATTATGTATATATAGTTATTATATTACATACACATTTTTATAATATCCATTTTCTGCATTAGAAAGGTCTGTGAAGCCAGAGTTTTCTTTTTTTTTTTTTTTAAAGAATGAAAGAGAGAAAGAAAGAGGAAGAGATTTTAGAAAAAGAGA